>JASSRZ010009219.1:0-29542 GCA_032164315.1 Malacoctenus gilli | reverse complement strand
CACACACACACACACACACACACACACACACACACACACACACACACACACACACACACACACACACACACACTCCGGAACAGCGGTGGCCAAACTGCAGCACGTGGGCCGAATGTGGCCCCCTGGCAGATGTCAAATTGGCCCCCAGCAAATTTTGAAAGCATGATGGGATGTGGACGCCAACTGATGACTTGCACTTCATTGCACTGAGTTTCTGATGTGAACATCTGGGCGAAGGTGTGCAACAAAATAAGGGTAATCAAAGAAAATGCAAAGGGGGTTCCTGGCTGACACCCCCCGTGCTGTGGGACACTGTGAGACCAATAGAGTGACAGACAGACCTCAGCAGGAAATAGATAAAGCCGCCCACTGAGTTCGCTGTTGGTGGGCTTCACTGTGGGACCCCTGATGACCTGTGAGCATGCATGCCCCCCCCCTCTCCAGCCTTTCTGTCCATCTGACCATCAGGCCGCTTCGCCCGCCTGCAGCTTCTGTGACTCAGCCCTGCATCATGGAGCGCCCACCGTTTGTCCGTGACTGTGTTAGAAAAGTAGGACAGAGTCTCCCTTGCTGATCCGGCCCGCTGTCACGGTGACTGAGCGGGACGGGAGCAGACGCGCCCCCCCCCCCCACCCGCCTGCTCTGGGCGTGGCACAGACGCGGGCAGCAGCTCTCAAATAACGAGATTGAGCCGAGCATCCAGGCGCTCAAAGCCTGACGGGCCCGAACCCATCTCAAATTTGCGAGAGTGCTTCTGCAGAGACAGTCAATCAGTGTGTGTGTGTGTGTGTGTGTGTGTGGGTGGGTGGGGATATAAACCAAAGAAGGAGAAAGAAGCTGCAGAGCCTGCATCTAATTCACTTTGCAGTCTGCCAGAGGGTTCATTACTGAGATTGGAGCAAAGAGGACGAGCCGTCAGCAGGCGCCGTGAATGACAAACACTTACTCGGCCTCTCTCTGTCGGGCCCTCAGATATGTCCGTGCGGCCTGTCCCAGGCTCAACCATCCCAAACCAGTCCCTCCCGGTCCTCCGTGTGCAGACTTCGACCACCAACGGACAGGGAATTATTGTTTTCAGCCAGCTGCCCGCCTTGTGATTGACCGCGGAGGCCATTCATCACCTGAAGCAGCCGCTGAACACCGTCCATCCGCCACCGATGGCTTCATCACAGTCATTTCAAAGAGCAGCTGAGCAATGACTCAACAGCACCGACACCAGGTCCTAAAATTAGACGTTAAGTGATCTTAATAACACACCACCGAAACACAAATGCAGGTAAGTCCTCTTAGAGTCCTCTTTAAAGAGCACCTGATCATTTCACTGCTGCTAATGACACACCGCCTGACATCCAAATGATCGGCTGGTGTTTTGTGTGGATACTTCATGCTGGAACTCTCAGGAGAGACTTTCCTACAAATAGCTGGTAATATTTGGCTATTTATGCTGCTCATAACTCATCCAGAGACGCTGATGAGGGTCATTTGCTCTGAGGTAAGATACACCGATGTGCAACAATCTGTCAGAGTGCAAGTTTATAGTGCTCTGTTTGTGTGTGTGTGTGTGTGTGTGCGTGTGTGTGTGTGTGTGTGTGACGAGTAAAGGACCCGCGGTGTCTTACAGCTCAGTGGAACTTTCTACTTTTACTTTCACTGCAACCAGTTTCTGATGAAATCCACAAAACTTTGGAGTTCACTGGGTTCAAACTGATCCTCAGCTTGATCTGATGTAATGTGATGTCCGTCACTGTCACACGCCAGAGAGCTCAGTGTACAACATGAAAAGGATCAACTTTATTGGAGCGAAAACGACCAGGCTGTTGGACTGAAAGCTGCTATCTGACCACATTTCCATGGACTGCACGTCCCCCTTGTGACCCCCAATGAGGGTCATTATTACCAACTTTTATTATAGCTGCTGCACAAGCAGCGATTACCTGAGAACAACGACCCTGCCAGGAGCCTCCACTTTCTCACAACCAATGAGAGGCGACTCTCCTCCCTCTCCAACAGTCACCCAGGTAACAGATTGATCTACAGCCTCCCAGCAACACCTGATGCATTCACAAGAATAGGAAATCACAGCTTTGAAGAACATCACCAGACAAACATTTTGGAACAAACATTCAAAGCCTGTCATATTGCTTCTTTCATGAGCATTAAAGTCAATAATGAAGCCCTGGGTGTGTGAACAGTAGAGGCTGGGGTTACTTTATGCATCCATTAGAAGGAGCTGCACTAAAGGGAATGTCAACAAAACAGTCAGACAGGTCAGTCAAATTTTATTGACAGATTACAAACCAGCGTTCTGACAACTCCGTTCACTCCCAAAATGAATAAACAGTCTTCTTTACTTGGCGCAGGTCATCTTGTTGCTTCCTCCACTTCCACACCATTGATTCGTTAATGTTAAATTCTCTTGCTGCTGCTCTATTCCCGTGTTCGATTGCGTGACTGATCGCCTTGAGTTTAAACTCTGTGCTGTAAGCGTGTCTCTTAACAGGAGCCATTTTGGGGTCTTTACATAAACACACAAATTGAAATGAAACGGCACGCCTCACACAGTCATATATCCCAGCATGAACCGCATGCTTGAAGTCAGCAGCTACTTACCGTACTTGCGAGACCTGTTGTGGCTCAATATTGGTCCATATATAAGGCGCACCGGATTATAAGGCGCACGGTCAACTTCTGAGAAAATTGGAGGTTTTTAGGTGCACCTTATAGTGCGGAAAATACGGTAAACATAAAAACTCATAACCCCCCCCCTCCATACACTAACTTTAAAATAACTTCATCCCAAACTATTATAAACTTGTTCCGGATGTCCAGGAAGGAAAATTCATTCAACTCCTTCATGTTCGTTAAACGTTCTCTGGTTTCTGACATCTTTAACTGATTTCCATTCATTGAGCTGCCGCTTGAATCTTTTGGAGACGAATTGCCACCTGCGACGTCTCTTGGTTAATCGGCTCCAGATTAAAAACACTCACGATATTTGCTCGGACCCTAAATTAAAAGGTTAATTGGGGCCACAAGCGAGTAAACTAAGCCTGATCGTGCAGCGCGAATGCTTTGTGTCGGTGCTGCTGTGAAGCTAAGCCCTCGAAATGACTGTGGGTTCGTTTCCAGACGCACGTGAGGGGCCGAAACTCAAACCTGCAGTTCAGGAAAATCACAGAACTGATTGGCCCCCCCCCCCCAGTTAACAAACACGACCTCAGCCGACCTCCTCCGGCCTCCTCGGTGGGGAGGAGTTCACCTGAAACGCCTCACATCTGCATCTGTTCTCCTGCTGCTTTTCATCCTCAGACGCGTTTTGTTACAGCGGTATCAAATATTGAGAGGTTTCCGTCAGGCTCTGAACGCGTGCGATCCCATCGCTAATCAACAAACAGACACGAGCCCTCCCTCATGTTGGTATCTTGTCTCGTCCATAATGCAGCAGCACTTATCAGCAGCAGTCGAGCCCTTTGTTTATCTGCCTTCCTGCACTGCTGCCACGTCTGTTGTGCACGCAGTCCATTCCCATGTCACAACAGCTCCGACGTTGGCTGGGGGGGGCGAAAGACGATCTGAGTGGGCGGCTGAAGGCTTCAGGGTCAGTTACAGGTCTGGCACGGGTCCGACCCGCATCTGTAAATGTGCAGACCGTTGGAGGGGACCGGGTGTCGTGCTCGGAGGTGTAACTCGAGGGATGTGAGCAAACAAAGAGCCATTGGGCAAGGAGAGACGGGCGGGCGCACGGACGGGTTCGCTTACCATGATGAGGCCCGTGGTGATGGGGTCGTTGCAGCCATGGCACAGCTCGCCGAACTTGGCCCAGTAGTCCTTCTTGCAGTACAGACGTCCATCCTTCTCGTAATACCAGTGGGACAGAGAGGCGCTGCACTCGCAACACCTGATGGGAGCACGCACATGCACACACACACAGAAAATCAACAGTGCTAGACAGCTGTTCCATTATCAATAATCAAGACGGGGATTGAACCGACAAACTTGGGACTACAGGCAGAACAGCCAGATGCGAGTGGTATACATGAATAAGAAAACAACTCAAAGTGTCCATTCATAGGGTCCAGCAGCCCTTAAAGAGACATTTTGTAAGTTTTTACTGAAAAATATCTTTACAATGGCCTTTCTATTTGACTCTTTATGACTGAAGCATCGTTTGATGAGCAGACTGACACCTCAGTAGTTCAGCACCAGTACATCTATAAGCCTGTAGCCTATTTTAAATAATGTACTTCGGGTCGGAAGTTCTCGTGCTGTCTCTGTGGATGTGACGTCAAGCGCGTTCATATTAAATGGGCCCTGTGGGTCCAGCATAGCAAACAGTCGAGACGCTATATCGAATATGGATTTTATGGATACTCAAAAGCGACCGTCCAGCTCAACTCAGACACCAATGGCAACTCCACGTAAGGTGAAGAAAGTAAAAAAAAGCCTTGTCGAGTGCTGTTAAAAAAATCAGAGGAGGAAGAATCGCGCTCAGAGCCGTGTTGGGAATAAAAAAGGGCCCTGAAATTGCTTTCTTTTCACTGAAAAGTTAAGAAAAGATAACACCGACCATTGAAAATGGCCTTATGTTGTTCTCAATTCACAATTGCTGGTTGTATGTGTATGAGTACATTCTTTTAGGGTTGGCGATAGCATGCTAGCCTAAAACGAAAGCGAGCAAGCCAGACCATTTACGTTTTGAAGTGATCATGGGTGTGTTGATAAATTGTCACGTTTAGTGACAATTTTGTTTTTACCTCTGTGAGTATCGTTCTCGTGAATCAACGTCTTCTTCATAAGGGATTATTTCTTTTCTGAAGTGTGCTGTACGAGCGCACGCTCCGAGAATGAGCAGAAGAGTGCTGCAGTTCCGCGTTTTGGCAACAGGTGGCAGTATTATTAGAAAACTCAGTTATCCCTCTTAAATTATGCATTCATGTCACACAGGTTGTAAACCGACGTTTCATTCATTAACTCCTTCAAAGAGTGAGATCAGATAGTCATCTTTTTCTACTGTTGATGAACCACACAAATCCACAGTGTAATGCTGACATCTACATTATTTTCATGACCAGACACAAACTAATCATGTATTTAACACTATAGA
Source organism: Malacoctenus gilli (assembly GCA_032164315.1). NCBI lineage: Eukaryota > Metazoa > Chordata > Actinopteri > Blenniiformes > Labrisomidae > Malacoctenus > Malacoctenus gilli. Next base: position 24,438 of record JASSRZ010009219.1, on the reverse strand, counting down.
ACATTCTCAGTGTAGAAATCTTCCTCAGTTTCTGCGCGACGTTCCATTTCAGACCTCAGGGAACTGGAGTGAGTTGCTCACCAAACAAAGTTGTTGTTGTGTTGACAGATCATAATGTTCCGCTGCGCCGTGCAAACCGCGCGTTAACCCTCCTAATGACACCCCGCCCAGCCACAAATGATGGCTTTTATGCTGCCGCCGTGCTCGCCACCCAGCAGCTGACCGAGGCAGTGTACAGACGCACAGCTGAGGCCACCTGAGCGTCAGGAGGGAGCAGCCATCTGCAGCAGTGTGCGACGGTAAGCTGCACCACTGTGCAGGATGGAGAAAGGTTCATAGATCTGCTGCTGGAGTCCAGTTAGTGAGAGAAACAAGACAGTGAGCAGCGTGTACACCTGCTGTTTGGTCTGCAACAGTGTTGGTATGTGTGGAGCATTTCTGCTTGTATACAGGGACAGTCACAACAAGCAGCTGCTGTGTCTGAAATATAAAAACTGTTGTGTTTGACGTCTTTAAAGAAGCTATTGGGACTTCTTCCCTGTCTCCTCAATCCCTGGACGACTGTGGTTTCTGCTGACCGCCGCCCACAAAATGAAACTCAATGGAAAAGTTTTTGCCGTTTCTTCAAGGGAAGAAACAGTTTGTTTTGTGCTGAAGAAGTACTCTTTGCACTGCAAAAAAAGGAATTTCAAGAAAGTTAAAAAAGTCTTGTATCAAGGAAATGAGTCTTATTTTTTTGTCCAAAAAGAAAATTAATCTTGACAAGCATGTTTTGTATGAGAAGAAGAATCTGATTTTAAGAAATGCATGGCTAACTTTTTCTTGATAAGACAATCCAGCTACTTTTGAGCTGGAATAAACCAAAAACAGGGTATAGAAATGTTTCACATTAAAACCCAGTGAGCAACAAGATCATTTGCCTCGTTTTAAGAGTAAGACCATTTGTACAACTTCTCAATTTAACAATGCAAAGAAATAAGAAACAGGCTGCATGGTGGCATGTTGGTTAGCACTCTCACCTCACAGCAAGAAGGTCCTGGGTTCGCGCCCAGATGGGGCCTTTCTGTGTGAAGTTTGCATGTTCTCCCTTTGCATGCATGAGTTCTCTCCTGGTACTCCGGCTTCCTCCCACCGTCCAAAAACATGCACAATTGGAGATTCTACTTGCTTGATTTTGGATTTTCTGCCTAGTTTTAAGATGCATTTTAGTCTGTCAGAGGCAAGAACTTTGTGTTTTTTTAAGAATTCTCGTCAAGTAAAAAAAGCTTACCCGATTGGCAGATTTTTTTGCTTCATACAAAGATAAATTGACTGAATTCCCATTTTTGCAGTGTGCTTCTCTTTTATTCTCACTGAAAGTATAAAGTTCATCAGTTCGTGCATCCCATGCATCATTTTTCAGGACAAGTGTTGTCTGACTTCGAATAATAGAACACAGAGAAACCACAGAGGAAGCTGCCAGCATGAGGACGCAGCAGTGCATTACTCTGCTTGCAGCCTTATTGATTGGGGGGGTGCCTTTCCCTGCACATGCTCACTCTGTGTTTCTGTGCAAGTCCGCACATTTGCTCCGCGTGTGTCCATAAATCAGAACGTGTGCTAATCCCCTGGCGTGCATCGTTAGCCCCCCCCCCCCTTTCCCGGTCTGTGGTGGGTCGCAGCACAGCTGATGTGCTTGCAGGCTTGCGTGTAATCGGACTAAATCTCTGATTGAACATCCATGACTAAAGTGAGCGTCTCCAGGCGCGCCCCCCGCCCCCCCCGTCAGGCGGCCCCGTGTGGCCCCCCGTCTCGACTCCCGGGGGGGCTTAACGGGGAGGCCAACGTGCTGTCAATGCCCGGAGCATGATGATCCACTTGGTTCCTCATCTCATTGTAATTCCTCACTGTTTCCATTAGCAGCACCGCCGTGTCTCGGATCTCTTGGTGTCCGACTGTGACACAACACTGGGATGGATTCACTGTCTACATTTGCATATTAAAATCCTCTTTATGAGCAGACCACCAGTCTATCACAGGGATTATGAAGCATGTCAAACATTTCATCTGTATGTTGTGTGAGTCTTTTTTCACGCTCCGGTTCCTATATCTGACGATGTATCTTTACCAGCAATGTTTTCTCTCATCTTTGGGGAGAACATGGGCTTTTAGAACAACCAGGAACAGGAAGAAACTGTGGTGTATATTGTGTCTAGCAAAAGGATGAATGCAAAGCAATTAAAAGCCCAGAATGAGACTTTATGTTTGAAAGAAATTTAAATTCTCAGTGGTCTGAGATGAGATGCGTACCTTGAAATAAGCTGAAAATGCTCATTTTTCTTAATGGATAAAACTGAAATTATCTGACTGAGAACAGAGAAGATACAATGTATAACATTTACTGGGGGTTTTGCAATGTGGGTGCACCCCCCTCCACTTTGGCTCCATGCTTTTTGATTTGCTGTTTCACAAGTATGTGACTGATTGGTGCAGTAACAACCTGAAAATAACTTACTAATGCAAGAAGCTGCAGCTCTCTGACTTTGCCCAAGGTGCTGCACGCACACACGCGCACACACGCGCGTGACCCTGTGGAAGACACACCCGCAATTTATTCTTTCGACAGACACTCCATCTCCCCAGCGTCTGTGTGCAGAGCATCAGTGCAGCTCAGCACATTGGAGCAGGGGCTCTTGTGGTATGCAGCATGTTGGGGTGAGTGGGGGAGGGGGTGTCTGAGTGTGTGTGTGTGGAGAGAGAGAGAGAGAGGGGGTTATCTGGAACTGGGTCAAAGCTTTCAGAAGACGTCCGCAGCAGCGAGCTAGGAGCTGCCGTGCCGCCGCTGCCTTGGCTCTCCACCGCTCAATAACTGCCTCTCAGAGGGAAAGGCCGCACCCGCGCTGCAGACCCCCCGCTGAGACAAACTCATACCTGGGCGGGATGCACTCAAGTGCACGTGCACGCAATCACAGAGATGCAAGAGAGGGCGCAGGGAGTGGCAGCGCACTGTTACACACAAGTAACTCCAGCAGCCGCTCCCACATGCAGACTTGACGCCTCGAGGACGAGTCCCATCTCTGAGTTGGACAAACACACCACAGTGTGACTGGAGGCCTGTTGTGATATGGCGGTTAGTTTGTTAACGTGTCTTCACAGCCTCATTATTTAAGGTTTTTTTTAGGGGTCTGTTTGCAGGCGCAGCGCTCTGACGGGGTAAGAGGATTATGTGTGCTGAAGACTCAAGAGTGCCTCTACTCACTCTGCTATGATCCCCCAAACATCACACTGGGTGGAAGCTTAACCCGCCGCGTGCAAAGCTCCGAGGTTCTGCTGCACCGGAGCAAAAATGTTTGGAACAGCAGTCAAGAGACAGATGTGTTGGAGCAGATTTACATGAAGGGAATGAACGCTTCTCAGCTGCGTCAACCTTCAACCTGTGGGACGGCGTGAAAACCGAAGAAATGCTCGCGCCGGCTGCTCACACATAAATAACCTCGTTGGACAGGTGAGAGGGAGCAGAGCAAGATCCCGGAGTCCCAGGGGACAGGAAACGACCAATGAAAGGGGAGCTAAAGGCTGAGGAAGAACAGCCGGTAAATCAGAGGCAGCCTCCCCTCCTGCTCGCAGCCCTGATGGAATTAGTTTCAAAGGCAAAATAAATTCCTCTTTTGGGTCAGGAGGAGGCAACCCCCCCCTCCCCCATTTCCCCCCAACCCCCCCTGCCTCTCACCTTTTAACATCTGAGTCCATAAGTGTCTGACTCCTGCTGAAAGCCGTCACGTTCACTGACCCGGAGTCTCTCATCCGTCGCACTCTCACGGGAATTCCGCTGACTTTAGGTCAAGCGGCCAGGACCCGTCCAAGAGTTCACGGCATACATTCAAAAGAGCCCCGCCGTGAATTATTAAGTGGCCGACATTTGGAGCGAATGACACCGTGCTTCCACTTGAAGCTTTTAGCCGAGTTGGACTCAGTTTCACTCCCTCAGAAGAACGCCAGATCTCTGAGTGTTGCGGCCCATCGGGAGGGCAGATTGTCTTAGGGGTAGAAGGCAGGCTGACCCCCCCATGTAACCCTCATGAGCTGAAGGGCCCATTAACATGACACCCCACCTTGTATGGCGGCCATCGGGCTGTAAGTGAGTCAATGTGTGTAGGCTTTGTGATTCTGTCACTTCATAGATTTGTTCTGGACTGTTCCTGACTGCTGCCTCTGACACCATCCTAAACCCCGCCCCTGTTTGACCTCGTCCCTGCCCGCCCATTGTCTCCTGTCGCCAGTTCTGACCTCAGCCTGTCCTTCGCGCCTTTGCTGCCGCATCTACCGCTGGGCTTTTGGCTGCTCCTCTGCACCTGTCAGCATCGGTGGACACTTCCCTTTTCTTCTGACTGCAGTAAAAGTCACCACTAAGTACTTGAACGTGCCATAACTTTTGCTTGATGTGGAGGACAAATGAAACAAATTGGTGAACATAGTGTCCCACACAGAAACAGCAGCAGACATCCACAGTATCAGGTCCCTCGATCTCAGTTTGACACCATTTGTCAGACTCCAGTCAGGTTCCAAAGAGACTAAACACCGTGGGTCACTTCCATCACATCCATCGATGATCTGAGGCTGGATGGTAAGTGGGCAGCACTCAGAGAGGGAGGCTTCCTTCCAAGGGGTCTCGAAGGATTTCCAAACTGGTGCGAAAAGTTGCTCGTCTCGTCTGCCGCTAGGAGCAACGCGGGAGTTCAGTCCAAGACGTGATGGCATTTAAACAGGAAGGAAAGATCAGCAAACCACGGGCCTCGCTGACAAAAGACAATCTCGAAGAGGAATAGCCACCCTGCCCGACACCACGGAGCTGTGCCACTGTAACACAGTAAAACACTGCTAAGTGACATCTGACGTGTCCAGAGTTGCTAGTTTTAATTGAGCGACGTGACATCTCCCTTAGCAGAGCGTCTCCTGCTTTCACTGCACACATTAAGCCCATCAAAATGAGGGAATGAACACGAAGGGACTCTAGGTCACATCAAAGGCCCAGGTTCTATGAAACTGGCAAAAAAACCCTCTTTGCTTTCGAGAATAAAGACAAGTGACCGAATCTGTTATTTATGTATGAGCAGCGAAACACTTCGAACTGAATGTTCATTTCACTCTTTTCACACTTTTCTCTCTTCGTTTTTTTACGCGATAGAAAATCCCCCCAAACGTTCAAGGACATCACAATAAGAGACTGAAGAGAAGAGTTGGGAAACTGCTCAGGGCTTTTATTCTGAAGGTTTCTGCCTGTGTGTGTCGTTGAGAGTGGGTTTGTCTGGAAGTGTTTGGCTTCACTGGGATGTTCTGACAAATTAGAAAATCAAGAAAAGGGACAAAAGTGTTCATTAGAGGCAGTAGGGGGTCAGAGAAAAAGGTTGGGGACCCCTGTGTTGGTGCTACATGCTAAACCAGAGTTATTGGTGTTAGCACAATTTCTATACCATCAATATTGTTTCTCAGAGTTTTTAGAGTTCAGACATAAAATAAATCGCTGCATATTTAGTGTGTAATGAAGAGTTATTAAGGACTTTCACTGGCTGGGTGATCAGTCACTCTGTCAGTGTTAACATTCATAAAACCCACTGGGACGCTGCCTCTCACAATGTAATGTGTTTTTAAGTGACTCGTCCCCGACAGCTCAGGCCGACATGCTGACGCGGGTCAATACCAACATGGTCAGTCAGCTAACGGTGGGAAACAAACGGGAATAAATCCTCTGCAGGAGGAGTTGACTGGAGAATGGGAAACGTAAACATATTGATGGATTTATGCGAGTCACTACACACACACACACACACACACACACACACACACACACACACACACACACACACACACACACACACACACACAAACAGCAGACATGCAGATTACTGATCATTAATAATCAGTGCTAAATTTTCCTATTCACTCAGCTGTGGATTGATGAGAGAAGCTTCTTGGTCTGCACCAAACAAGCTGAAGGTGACATCTGAAAATGTTGCATCTGATCAGAAAACAGGGAAAATTGTCATAATTTAGAAGCTACATTTAAAAATTGTTTTTTTTAACACTGACCAGGACATGGGGAATATTTGTCAATGATTACAATAAAACCATTATCAAGGTAGCTGCAGTTTTTAGGAACTTCTACCATGGAACCAGAGTCCCACACAAACTTCACCGCCCATCCACCCATCATCCAAGTTTCATGTTTTGTGTGCGTGTGTTTTTGTGACCACAGGTAGGTCACAGGTATATTCTCAGCCAGCTATGGGAAACAGGAGGAGTCCAAAGGAAGCAGGGTGAGTGGTCACTTTTGGTTTTCAGGTACCCAGTTACCCAGGTACCCAGGTACCCAGTCGGGTAGACTTACCTCAAACTAGGATGCTGGATGATATCTCATTTCTTACAGTGACGCCACCTGGTGGCTTTTACAAACATGGCAAACAGAAAAAAAGGGTGCACTTTTAACCCTTCATGTTCTCTGGCAAGTTTCGACTGAGTTCCAACTATGAAAAACATGTAAACACCAGTAACAACACTTCTTTAAGAGATGACTCCATGAGGTATTGATTTATTGTTGTATTTATTTATATAGTTTTGGCCCTCTCACTGATCCATTTGTGTGCAGCTCTTCATTAATTATTCAACCCTCTGTCGTGGACACGCAGATCAGCAGGACAGACGTCTTCCGTCCTGCTGCCAAGACAACAGTCTTTAGAGTACCTTTGATCAATAAGCCAATACAAACACACACACACACACACACACACACACACACACACACCCACACACACAAACACGAACACTGCACTGTGATAAAATAGCAATTATTATCAGAAAACTTTCAGTAAACGGATTATTAATGCTGTAAATACACGTATATATTACAAATATATACAAGCCCTCGCTCGCATAAAAGCAGTGAAGCTCAGATGTACCTCAGACCAGCGAGGCGACCTAACACAGCACCACCCAGCTCGATCCGAACTGACTCGACCGCAATCAATAACTTGGTCCTCTAAGAACCACCGATGTGTATGTGAAATATCAAAGGGCTCGGCTGAGAATTGCAGTCAGTGGCGTAATCAAAAGAAAAACTTCAATGGGTGCGGCAAATGGGCGACGACTCCAAATCTAAAGTACGCAAGGAGTACCCGCAAAGTACACACTCTGTTTACATAGGACGTAGCAGACAGGCTTCTTACAGGCAGTATTGTACTTCACAGCCCCTCACACCAATCATCATAACTGGTAACCTACACTGATCTGAACTGGATTCTAACTTTAGCCCTAAAACGAAATTCTAAAACCAATATACAGGCGTTAGAATTAGACTCTAGCTTTTTCTGCCCAACAACGCAAGTCAGCCCCCACAAATGTATTGTGCTCCCAGTTTAGACAAACAGACAGACCATCAGAGAGGGACCCCACCACCCACCCCTCCTTCCTCTCGGGGACAGAAATAGACCAGGACTCCTGGTTCAAAGCCAAACTCTCACTCCTGATATTTCAGCTGAAACCCCCTCAAACAGCATCCGAACCAATAAGTCACCGGCGCCACATTTTAATCTGTAGAAGCTACTCGACTGAAGATCTTCTGCAGCAAGCTGCTGGGATTCATTCAGCTTCCCCACGTTCCCACAGCACAGACACATCCGTCTCATTCCCACACCCCCCCCCCTACCCCCCACCCTTTATTTGGCGCCCCTTGTTTTATCAACTCCGCCTCTTCTCCTCCCTCCTTCTCCATGGCAACATGGGATGCCACAGCAATGATGTCGCCCTCTCAAATAGAAAAAAAAAAGAAAAAAGCATTACCTCATCACCTCCCACTAACCTCCCCCGAGTCTCCCTCTCTATTGGGCGGCTTCCGAGTTGACCAGGAAGTCACACAGCCAATCAGGCTTCAGTCTGCAGGCCCTGACCTTGGCAAACACAAGCTCAGCAGCATTCAGGGCCACATTAACCCCCTTCAAACGCTCGGGAGGAGAGTGGGCCGAGCATTTGGAAACAGTGGGGAGGATTGTGTGGAGCCCACTGAACAAACGCTTCAGACTGTGGGAGACAGCCTCTATATCGGAGGCCTATTCAGCACGTAAACAGGAGCCCTGGCAGACTGGCAGTGAATGCAGCGCGCGGCAGCACTTTCCTTTGTGGCTGTTAAGCCGGCACTGACTGACAGACTGTCAGCGCGGCCGGGCCGGGACCTTCTCACCGCCGCCGCTGCCAGGAAATGATAAAAGCTTTCAGGATGAGAGTCCATCAGCGGCTCTCATTCATTATCAGGCCTCGGTGTTCACACGTACCACAGCTCTTCCCACCATTTGGGCCCGCTTGCTTTGCATTCCTGCTGCTGTTTTAGAGCCCTTCGAAGGCCTGCAGCAGTGCAGGATGATGACCAAAAAAATAAGAGTAGTCCTGCACAACTAAAGGCACTAAACAGCACAGTGACTTCAGAAAAAGCACAAAAATTGGTTGCTATTTTCTTTAGAGCTCAAATGAAAAAAAGAGATGGTAGGTAAATTAAAGTGGTGCAACTGGCTGCCACCTAAAATGCTTTGGGAGATTACTGTGGCAATTTATATCTGAATTTGTAGATCATAAGCTAACAGAAACGAGAACATTTAAGCTGTACAAAAATGAAATTTTGACTTGTTTTGTTCCAAACAACCTTGACTGAAGTTACTTCCAATTGAGACCAAGGCTGAGAGAATAAAGTGTAAGCATTTGTCATTGTTGACAAGTGGATTCACTGCAAAGTCAGAGAAGTAGACAGAAGATGAAGATCCAGTCATTCCAGGACATGGTGCAAGCAGAACTTGGACTTCGACTCTCCCCATTCCATCCTTCAATCCTTTTCCTGCTGCCAATCCGGCGCTATGTCTCGGGGGCAGCGGTCTCAGCAGACATCGAAGCTTCCCTCTCCAGGACACTTTCCGCAGACCCCGGGGGTTTCCTCCCAGATTGCAAAACTACCTCAGTCGTCTCCTCGCATTGTGGAGGAACAGCAACTTTAATCTGAACTCCCCCGGGGTGACCCTCATTCCATCACCTTTGGGAGTGTCCACCCATCTGTGCGTCAATCTCCTGCTCTCGCCTTCCCTTACTGGAACTCTCCTCTGACCTGGAGGGGGGGCAAACTACAGAGCTAAAACCTTAACCTTAGAGGTGCTGATTCTCGTCCCATTTTCTTCTTATCCTCAGGTCCCCGAACTGGACCCCGTCTGGCCCCCTGGCAGTGTCTACAGTGGAAGAATGGGCACCACACTCTGGAAAGAGGTCTGACTTCCCACCAGATGTAGACTGGGTGGGCAAACTGTATTTAGATATGTTTGAGTTCCAACCTTCGAAGAAGAGATTGCAAAAGGAAAATGACAGGACTCACTTAACCGAGACGACAGGACGGCTTTAATCTCCCTTTGAGGGAATAAAAGAACTGAGTAAACACATTCAAGGCTTTGAGCTGAAGTGTTATCTGCTCTGAACGCCACCAAATCCAATTTTCAAGGTGTGAATAAAGTGTAGCGGGGGGAGCAGAGGTGACAGCAGGGAAAAGGAGATTACTCAAACTTTACCAAAGTGCACCGCCGAGTCTTTATTTCACTCGTCCACCTCTGTGAATGCAACTCCTCTTTCAGACGACGAGGTGACGAAATCCAAGGTTGAGCCCAGCGTGCAGACGGAGTCCGTCACATGCGGGTCAGCAGGTTATGATCCTGGCAGTGGTTTTAACAAAGGAGGAAGTTTTGACAACGTGGAGCAGTTTCACAGACACGAGTGTGAGCGGGCCGGCGGACAGACGGTTTGGGGAAGTGAAAAGCGACCTGAGGAGAAATGAGCTAATTTCGGTTGCTGAACCTCGCTCACACGCTTCGTACTGTAAGAAATCTAAACACGCAGACTGGAGGCGCACAAACACACTCAGAGAGGCTGGGGTGGAAATAAACCTGCTTTGTCGACTAGCATCAGGTCATAATTTACAGTCGGTATCAGAAATACTTGTCCTGTCAGGTAGTTTAACACTAATCACACCTTTGTGCTGCATCATAAATTAAAGGAGTTCAAAATTAAGTGAAAGTTGCTATTGTCTTGAGAAACAGAAGTGGAAAGATCAGCTAGAAAATATAGATTAGAAAACATAGATTAGAAAACGCAAATCCTCCGTTCTCAGTTAAATTTGTCTTGTAGCGTCTCAATTTTCAGGCCTTTCAGATCATAAATTTGTTTTCAATGAATGTGCCAGAAGATCAACCACAGAGAGTACACATTTCATGTGTGCTCCGGCCACTTACACAGAAAAGTACCAAATGAGCACACTGTTACTGGACGCAACCAAAATCGATCTTGTTCCTCCTCGAACTGGTACCAATGGTACTGCAGTTTATATGTTTAAAACTACTACACATAAATTATGAACCAATGTAATTACTTTCAGCCCAAAACCAGGAGTACTTGAGTTTTCATTTAGGACTCATTCATAAAAAACAAAAGAAACCAAACCATCAATAAAATGTGACCTTTTTATGAAGTTCCAGTCATTGTTTGATTGTATGAAGCTACCAAGTCATTCAGTCCACTTTTTTTCCAGTGTGACCCACCAGTGTGTGGTGATCAGCTGCTATTGTCCAGAACTACTGACTGCTGCACACTCCAGCAACTCTGAGAGCTCCCAAAAGGACAGACTCGATGACACAGTGATTCACTCTGAGTCGCCTCCCTCGACGTTGACATGCTGTACCTTCAAACTAATGCGCGCGTTACTCACCGCTGCTGCCTAAGAACCAGGCCAGAACGAACCAGACAGGGGGCCCACCTGCCCAGCGGTGGGCGGTGCCGCCTGGAAGCTGCAAGCTGTGGGAGCAGGGACGAGTGAGTGAACTTACGTTGAGGTCCGCTGCCTGGGAGCTGCCATGCGGCCAGTGGGACTGCAGCTCGTGTTGTGACACTCCAAAGACGGACTGGTGTCAGCAGCTCTGATGTTGAACTGGGCCGCGCTGTCACAGGCATCAGTGTCACTCCGCCCGAGTGCTCCATCCACCGCCCCCCCCCTTACCCCTCCCTCTGCTTCCTCTCTGAGCGCAGCTGCACACAGAGGTCACGCTTCTGTATCAGCTATTTCCCGTCGCCGCCGCACGTCCTCTGGGAGCCGACGTGACCCTGTGACATCACAGCGCTTCGCCCCGGGCAGCCCTGCCCTCCTCCTGCTGGGACTCCTTTTTTCCTCCCTCCTCTAAGTGACATAAAGGGCTCATTTCTTGCTGTCCACTTCACAAAGCAACACATCCTCCATCCAACTCATCAGCCCCCCCCCCTAAGATATTAAGGTTTAGCGACGCGCTCGCAGACATATGAATGACTCCTTTGTTGGAGCAGAGATCTCAGCTCGTCATCATCAGGGCTGATGAAGTGTCAGCTCGAGGATCAGCTGAGTCATCAGCCAGACAGCCACAACAGATCCTCACTGATAAGCTGAACCCAGTCCAACAGCTTCTGAAGTAGGACGCACACAGATGTTGGAGGTGGTTCTAGATGATCGACAGGGCTGCAACTGTCGCTCACCACTGACTCATGTTTATTTATTGTTTACTTGGAAATGTTTTTTGCCTAACACAAAAACATAAGCCCCCCTTTCACACAGACCCCCGCCGTGACCTAGTCCCATCACATCCCAGCATCTGTGTGAAAGGTACCGACACCTAGCAAGCTATTCCCTCCTCCCTCTCAGCTTCACTCAGGCTACTTGTGGTTTAGTTCACCGCCGTGGTGAATGTTGAACCTCCAGCGTCCGAAAGTCCCCCTTCTCACAGCCTCGCCTCCTTCACTGATAGACAGCAGTGTGTAGCTCCCTCCCTCACCTCTGCCAGCACTCAGACCCCGTGAATCACGCCTTGCTGGCTGTCTGACTCGCTCCCTGCAGCCCCCTGTTGCCAGGCAGAACTGAGAGGAAAAGAGCTGAGTCACTGCGGCTCCTCGCGCCGAAAGTTCACGGTGCATCCTGGCCGGGACGCCGTTTGTACCATCACAGATGGCCCGTGATGAAAAGATGAGGAGGAAACATTGGCGGTCCAGATGCGAATCTGTGCGCGGATGCTTCACCCCTTCTGCACCGCCTCCAGTGGAACAGGGCAAATAACTTTCTGTACCCAGAACTCGCCACCCCCCCTTTTTTTGTTTAAATATCATCACTGCGTTGTTTCACATCGAGTTGTTTGTTAAAGTGCTGAGAGAGCAGAAGTCTTGGTGGCGCTGTGGTGTGACTGATGGGGCAGCGAGTATCAGGCAGAGGCTCTTTCCAGTCAGCAGGACGGAGCTGCAGCACTGCAGAGACACTGCAGCAAAAGTGTTTATTGGACTCGCAGCTTAGTGCACGTTATCAACACTTATTCATTATTTACGCTGAGAAAGACCAATTAAAAGGATAATCTTTGCTTCTGAATGCCTGCGAGCAACTGATTCAGCAGGGGATCGCGGAGGCCATGAAGGGGACACGCTGTCTTCTGAGACACTGTGAGTGAGCCCACAGTCCCTCCATCAAGCTGCTGCACACCTTCCCACTAAGGTCGCGTTTGAGTTAGAGATCGCGGAGAAGGCAGCGGGTCAAAGGTCGGAGTCTTTCATCTTCCCCTCTCAGGAAATCTTTCGAGGATAGTTTCTCTTCACCCTTTTTATTTATCTAAACACTTCCAGGAAATCGAGTAGTGTTGCCGCAATGATACTTCATCTTCCTGGCAGATGTTTATACTCTCACACAGATGTTTCTATTCACAGGTTAGGTGAGGAGGAAAAACGAGAAAAGGAGCAGCTAAACTAGAAAGGATGACACTTTGTCTTTGTCCTGTAGTACTCAGTGAAAAGAGGAAAAAAACATACCAAATGACCACAAAACAGCCAACAAAGTAAACTAAATTACTACTATTTACTCAGCAGTGTGTGTGTTTGTTCCATGGGTCTTTCAAGTATTTGGCACTCCAGAACAAACTGCAGCCAGAAGAAAAAAAAAAACAACTGATAACAGCTCAGCTGTATTTTCCCATGAAGCACTGAAGTTGTTTTATTTCCCCTTATACCCAGGGGACGAGTCCCTCTCCCAAAAAAAGACCCTGCATTCTCTCTTTTTGCCCCCCCCCCCTTTTTCATTGGAGCCAGGGCCCGCTGCTGCATCGTCTTTACATGTCTGGATTTAAGCTCCACTTTCCTGTCCCAGCAGCCAATTTTCCACGGACGTCTTGTCCGACTTGCTGAGCTGTAAATCCTCCTTTCGCTGCGACAGTGCCGCTCTTCCTGGAGGGCAGCTTCCTGTTTCTAACCTGAGAGGGAGACATCGGGAGCATTTCTTGGGGAGAGCAACACACTCCGAGAGGCTGCATCTCGCAGGGCTTCGGACCGGCTCGTCCAATGGCTCTGGTGGGTGTGGTGTCACTGTGTGGTGGGCAGACGGGCTGAGATACAGGACACCTCAGAGGAGGCTGATGGAGCTGGCACCGGACACGGCTACACATCTCAGCCGGTGGGACGGACGCCCAGACCCAAATGTAGGAATGAAAGCCGGCTGCAGCCACGATGAGGGGGTCAGATTTACCTCCCTATCTCTGCTTAACACACACATGCGCACTCTGTGCACCCAGATACCCTCCTCACGTTTCCCATTCAGACATCCGGCCCGGGGGGGAAATCATTAGTGACACGGTGAGCGGTGAGTTTTCCACACGCTCAGTGAAAGCATCACAGTGAAGGACGCAGCGGAAACACGTTTAAGGATCTTAAAGAGGAGCAGCCCAGTTTAACTGCATAGTAGAGAGCAGACGGGTGGATGGCAACCGTAACAGGTGGTGCTGCAGGTCAAATGTTGCTCTTCTGTAACATCTAGTGGCCACTTACAACAACAGCTCATTCAAAGTGCCTGAGGCTCACAGAGGAGGCGTGAGGCTGCTGTTAGAAAATTTGAAAGAATGCAACGAGGGTTGTCCGGCACAAACAGTAGAAACACCTATACTTCATGTTTCTGACACAGCATCATACTCAGTGTCTGATATACTGACTTACAACCTGATGACTCGATCTCACACGGCCCGTCCACATGACGCTGAAACACTTTTTTATCCTGTACAGATGGAGCCGATTCAGCAGGCATTTCTACCACACAGACCAGTTTAGCGACGAGATGTAGTACATCTGCCGGGCCTGTAGGTGGTACATTTGTGCAAAACTCAGTCGATCAAAGCAGAGAATCAAAAGAGAGGACGTGGAAGTTGAGGGAATCACAGCTTGTGCTTCAGATCCAATCAGCTCTAAAATGTCAGAGACTTAAATCTATTCAGCTAAAATCTAATAGCTTGGTGCTCAGTGTTAGCTGTGTTAGCTCAATCCACAGACACACGGGGACCAATGGACTTCCTCACATCCACACAAAGGCACAGCGCAAAGTGTTTTGCTGTTTCAGAAATGAAAACAAACTATACGTTTCACTGAGACACGTCATCAAGTGGACAACCTTGAGAGCAGAAACCTGCAGAAGCTCATGACTCCAGAGCACACTGCTGCTCTCTGAACTACCGGCATGCATTTGAGTCACACTGAGTCCGTGAAGGCTTCAAGTTTGAAGATGGTGAGGAGAAATAACAGCCACCGCATTTCTATCTTTAAAATAACTGGCACGAGAGCGGCTGCATGTTTCAGGCAATAGTTGCTTATGAAGCAAACTCGTAACCTAGTTTGAGTCCCCGAACCGTGACGTGAAAACGACCACTGGTTCCCACTCTGGTTCCTGGAGTATCTGTAGTTTAATGCACACTATGAAAGACAATAAAAGGATGGCTTGAGAAGAACTGCTGTAGAATGTAGGTTGTGATGACATGAGAGGAAAGAAGCTGATCATCTGTGATACACCAAAGATGCCCGAGTCCTTGAAGTGATGATAAACTAACTTTTGGTTACCAAAGCCTGACTGTAAACCCTTCAAAGGATGCAGAGCAGCATGTGGTGGACCACTCCTCATCATTCGAAAACCGTCATTGGGTTTCATCATGACTGCAATAAATAAAAAACACCTTTATAAAGAGAAGCTCTCTTGTGTGAGCGTCTCTCATTTGCATGTCTGTTTAAAATAAAGATGATGCACTCGCTCGGAGCGCAACGCGGGCTGCTGTCAGGAATCTGAGCCCACTGTCTTCTGTGCTGAGAGAGCCCGGCGCGTCTCCGCCATCTGTGACACTCCTCTCGCCGATGCACTGAAAGCCTTGTGTTGTGGTTTGCAGCCTGTGGTCCAGGACCCCCGTTGGACAGCGACAGCAATCAGAAGGCTGGGGCACGAGGCTCAGCCTGCTACAATTTGATCAACATCAGATTTACACCTCGAAAACAGAGAGAGTGGGTGTGTCCCCTAGGATTTGGAGGGCCTGTAAACATAAGTTGAAAATCCGATATAGGCGCCTGGAGCCACCTCAGTTGCTCCTCTCCACATGGAGAAGCAGGGACTCTACTCGCTCCTCCCCCTGTCTCTGGCCACTTTCATGGCCACAAGTGTGAGTGGGGACTCGGACCAACCATTAAAACTGGAAGATTTGCTTTTTTCCACTCTTCTATTTTGGCGCCTGAAAATCCTTTTAGGTTCCAGAGTTTCTTTGCAAATTCACTCGGAATAAATCAGCTGAATTCAAACGGCGGGTACATTGCTTTCGGCCACAGAAAAACAAGTGCAGCCCTCTCTGCCCACGCATGGCACGCTGTGCTGCAAAGTTCGGAGTCTGAAACACAACGCTGCCTCTTCTTCATCTCAGCAAACACTCTGTCGGAACGTACACCGTGCCTGCAGCCACAGGTTTCATCCCGGAGCCCTACGCAACAGACACGTCATCGCAGAGAGAGGACAGTTCGGATCTTCATGGTTGCCGTGAAACTTAGGCTCCTGATGATGTGTGTGCACCTGGAATGACAGCTGGCGGAGGTCATCACTGGTGAGGAAGCGTTTGACTGGGACTGATGGGAAGCTGTCAGGCCGCACAGTTTGAGAGGCCTTCAGAAGACCTCAGTGTGTGTGTGTGTGTGTGTGTGTGTGTATGTGTGTGTGTGTGTGTGTGTGTACCTGAAGCAGACGGTGTGCCAGTCAGTGTTGAGGGCCTGGAGGTACTGCTCATCGTAGATCCTCTGTCGGCATCCCGCACACACGGGCAAACTTCCTCCTGCTGCAAAAGAAAAAAAGACAAAGCAAACACACGTTGGGACATGTCATGGACACGCAGAGATGGGCGAGACGCGCGTCTGCCGCCGCTGCATCTGATCTCGCCGCCCATGCAAATGAGCGGCGCTGCTTGGTAATCCCAGCGAGGCAGCGATCAAACACAGCTGGCCTGTCTGCACCATTAAGGAGCGTCTCGCTCAGCAGGAGACACTGCAAGTATTAGTGTTGCTGTGTTTAATGAAAAGTCTGCAGTGTTTGTAAGTGATGCACCTTATTAATGGACTTTTTTTTGCGGAATATTCACACTAATTCTCCTCCAATCGAGGGGGGCACTGAGGACATGGATACACCTCATTTAACCAGATGAATGATGTGATGTGAAATGGGGATATGTGAATATTCATGTCATTTAAAAGCTTCTAAGAGGGAATGAGTCTTTTTCACACAAAAGGAGCAGTTTTTAAACAGTAAACGTTTGAACAAACACATTTCAGTGACATGTCAGATGTTGCTCCGATCAGGTAAATTCAACACAAACTGCTCTTCTTAATGAAAGCTCTAAATATTTTCATAATCTGTTCGTTTTCAATAGTTTTCAAATCTGATTAACTGTTCCAGCAACCCCGCTTATTTGTCCGATCAGCAGATCAGACTCAAAGATTGCTCGGCTCACTCCGTAATGAGGAAAATGTTCATTATGATGGGAGTTGTGGGAGCAAGAAGAAGAAGAAAAAAAGAGGCAATTTGGCCGAGGATTTCCCCTGGAAAGCATCAAAGCAGCCGGCTGCAGCTCGCGCAGGGGCGAGGAGGACGCGGCGGCAGACAGTGCACGTTATGTTACTGCAGATCATTAGACTGAGGCGCCTGGTCAGGGGCACGAACATGCAAAGCATCAACAAATATAAACACGCACTCCGCTTCCATGCGTTTCGTACACTGCAGCTCTGTAAAAAAAAAGAAAAAAGAAAAAAGAAAGGTGTTAGAAATGGTGCTTTCTGCTGAGCTCTGAAAGCAGTCGCCTGCTGAGGCTCCACACTGATGAAGAGCTGCTCCGCTTTGCTCAGCTTCACAAAAAGGCATTCAATCGCATGTTTCAGGAACTATTCTGCGCTTTTCCCACCAGCACCCACCTGGTTGAACTCTTGGAGTTGTCTTAAGGTGATAGTAGCTCTACCAGATACTTTTTTAGCATCTTCTCAGTCAGAGATCCGCACAAACATGATGTCGTCAGACCGGAGGCCTCTGATTGGCCGGGAAGTGACATCAGCAAAAAGAAAAAGTCATGGCAGCTTCATGTGAAGGGAACTGGAAACAGCGACTGTGCAATTTGATTTTCCCGACATCACTCAGGGTCCTCCACTGTTGCAGTTGGTGCATGACAAAAGTGTCACGTTGTTTCGCCGTGATGACGAGTGATTGTAATGAAAAACAACCTCAGCCACGCAGAGTCGAGCAGAGCCCAGTCGAGGCTATTAGGGAAGTGGTTTGCCTGTGAAGAAAGACGTTTTGCATGTAATGACTTCTCCTCATTAGAAGTCCCAGTTTGGTCATTTGTTACACAAATAGATGATGCTGGAGCAAACAAAGGGACTAGTGTCGAATTACAGACGCTCAGTGTTGAGCGCGCCGGGGACAGACTTCCTCAGAGCTGGTTAATAGGGAGAATGTGGACTGGAATTCCCGACGTGACAGAAGCTGTCAGACCAGTGACAGATAAAGCAATTCGACATTTACTTTGTGAACAATGTTTAACCTGAAACAAGCAAAAGAAGTGCCGGTGAGCTGAAGCGTGCGAGGTGCTGAAGCCGCTCTGAGTTTTTCGACACCTCGTCAACAACCGGACATCAAGTCATCAGGCGGGCCGAAAACTTCACCCACACTGCAGCACAGCTGGCTCTTGTGTGAGAACCAGGATTGCATCATGGGGTTTTTGCATCCACTGACCTCGGAGAGGACAGCATGCAAAGTGAAACACACCTGCCCTCCTCCTGACTCACACACTGATAAGAGCTCAACTCAGAGCAACGCGGAGGGGAAACATCACAGAAGGACTTCATTGTCCTGAGCGGTGAACCTGTCTGACAGCTACACTGCAATTACATGCCCACACACACACACACACACACGCACACACACACCATCTGATAAGGAGCAGGCACTGACATGCAGAGTTGAACTAAAATCTATGGGAGGACACAACCAATGCTGAGCTGAAATGACATCAAACATTGAAACAACAGCTTCCAGCAGCCACACTGCTAATGTGACAGATCCACAGTCTTTAGGTGCTATGAGGGGCGTCGGGGGGGCTGTGCCTACAAAACACTGAAGTTGAGGCTGGTTGGTGTGTGGGAAAGCAGGACAGGAGTCCTACACCGCTGCTGTGGCTGCATCCCTGTATACGGAGCGGCTGCAGGCTGGCTGCTGCCTCACACCCGACTGGCTGCACACACGGACGGTGGCCCGAGGCGGAGCAGCGCATCCACACGGCCTCAGACACACGCAGCACAATATGGACCCGGCCGACACTCCCTGCAGGAGGAGCGACGCCACACAACGAGCGCCGACGGAGCGGAGATGGAGGAGACCACGGGAAGAGGGGGGAGAAAGGAGCATGAAAAGAGAGGTGTTTGCAACACTTCAAGGGGGGGTCGAGGGGAGGGCAGGGAGGGGGTCCTCGGGGGATGCTGCGCGGCTCCTTACCTTCCTCCTCTCCCATGCGTTCGTCCTTCCAGGTGCAGCAGAGCAGCATCAACCTCATTCACACTCCGACGCAGAGCTCCGGGAGAGAGCCAGCCGCCTTATCGGTCGTCAGGTTGTCGGGGTCCGACCACCACCTCCAGCGCAGCAGCTGCCCGCCCCGGCGGTCGTGTTACTGTGCGTCGGTCGCTCCCTGCGGCGGCCCACGCAGCTTCCTCTTGCCCGCTGCCTGCACGTTTCTGCGGCGCTTCATTCAAGAGAGCCGCCGACCAATCAGGCTGCAGATCCGGGCAGAGGAAGAGCCGCACCGGCCAATGGGAAGCGAGCTCCGGCGAATGGGATTCAGGGAAGGGGCGGGGGCAGGAAAGAGAGAGGGTGCACCAGCCAACTCCACAGTAACTACACAGTAACTACAACAGTACTTCATGGTTTCATGTGTGCAACATAAACAGTGGAGATAAAGTCCATGAAACATGAAGGAGGAGGGAGGATGAAGGTGGTGTGCGGGTGAAACCAGGCTGACGTTCAGGCAGTTATGTCAGTTTGAACCTTTTAATCCTAAAATGATGTGAAATGAAGCAGGAAGTTTAAAAAATGTCAACATTAACAGCAGGAGAACATTGACCAAAATTTACAGCTTGAAAGTCTGCCAGCAGAGAGTGAATCATCATTTAACTGAGCACACACGGAATGTGTCTTTAGACAAACAATTGCTGTTTTTTTTTAACAGCAAGAAGACCTCAACCATGGTGAGGGTGCAGTGAACCACTTCTATTTATCGTACATGTAAAGTGTTGTCTCTTTAATTTCAATTTTTTTTTTTGCCTCTTAAGACATTTAATTTTCATCTTGATCACAGCAGCTTAATGGCAGCTGGATTGTTTTGTTTTTATCCTGCAAACTTTTCTCACATGACTGACTTGCTGCGTGTGTGGTTTTTGTTCTCCAGCGGTGACCCTTTTTTTGGGCTTACTGCAGGGGGATGTGACGGGACTGAGGCCTGCACTGCTGGAACAACACCGTGCGCTGCTTTTTCCAGGATGTGGCTGTCAGGTCAGCGCTTCTCCCAGGAGATCCTCCCAGCGCAGCAGTGTGACTTCATTATTTCCAGCTGGCACAATAAGGACGCGGAGACCGAAGGGGGCAAAACGCCTGTTTTGAGCTCTAATGGAATTTGTTCATAGCAGAGGGAGCAGATGTGGATTAATTTGCAGATAAAGTTAAAGAAGGTTACTATAATTTTCTGCTGATCTTAACACATAGAATAAGTAATACCCAAAACCGACCAGCAGATGGCAGTCACACCATCATCCAAACGATCAGTATAAGCTAGCTACTCCGTCACAAATATTTAAGTTTCATCCAGTTGGTGAAGCAACAGAGAGGCCCATGCCAGTTCTTCTTAACACATTTTATTCTGTTACTTGAAGCAAATAAAATGCCAGGATATCTTGGAACAAGTCACATGTGTGTTGTAGAAATATAAAAAGTGCAAAACCACACTGTTCCTCCTTATATATATAAAAAAACCCAAACAGTTTTAAATAGATGAAGAGTGTCCCACGCCACGGGAGATGACGACGTGTGACCCGGCGAGGCTCCCGGACGCTTCTCACACAGCACCGAGGGAAGGAGCCGAAAGCCAGCGAACGTCAAATTAGTACAAAATACAGTACACAGTTACACAGAGACACGGGGTCACTCGGCACATGAACCTTTGGTCAGTAAAGCCTTTTTTTGGGGGAAAAAAAAGCAGCTCAAGTAAATGAAGAACACACCGGCGCTCCTGTTAAACAAAGCATTAAACTACTACACTTGATAACAGTGAATAAATGCACAAGCGAATAATTGTCCTGGTTTCACATGTTCCCGCTAACGATAAAGCTATGAGTCGAAGCGCAAATATTTCATGTCACATCACATCAAAGGCAATGAGACAAAAAGGCTAACACGCTCGGAAAAAATCCAAACGGCGACGCAAAAAATGCACGCGAGGGGCATCCGACAGAGATTTGGATGTGTAAAGGGAGGAGGAGGCGCTCTGCGTTTGAAGAGTCCTCTGATCTGCGATGCAGAGCGAGCCGAGGGCGGCGGCGACTGGTGGCGGGCAGCAGATGGGTTGGCCCGAACCCCAGTTCCCGCCGCTTCAAACCAGGCAGGCCTGAAAATAGCAGTGGAGAAAAGTGGGGCGGCGGGAGGACGACTCTCAGCTTTGGCTGAATTTCGTTGGGGCTTTTTTCGGGGGGGGGGTGATTGTTTTATTTCTTTTTTAATCAGACCTGCGACCAACCTGAAACCCCTCCGCCATACGTTGGCCCCGGCTCTGTGCAGCCAGGTGGGACGGATCACCTTGTTTTCAGGATTAACAACGAGAGGCGACTCATCGGCGGGGTCACATTGGCGGCTGGCAGTCTTTGGCATGGTACAAGCATATGTTGACGCAGCACGCACACACACAAGCACACACAGACACACACACACACACACAGACACACTTTTTGGAGTTGAAGTAGGCAGGTGCAGCAGAAGCTGATTAAACACATGAATGACTAAAGGCAGCAAGAACCGCGCCGCGTCGGGGCGCGTACAAAACTCTGGGTCGGTGGGTTCCGATAGAAAACAGACGCTCAAGTCAAGTAGATAAACACCAACATCTTTACAGGCGCTCTAACGGGGCTTTGTTTGCATCTTGAAATGTACATTCTCGATCATGCAGTAGCACCATGGTTCTTTGAGGTCACTGGGTCCCAGGAGACCCTCTACTTCCTCCTCCCACAGTATTTGCCCTGGCATCCTGCAGCGCCACCTGCAGTAGACACACCGTCACAGTGATGCTGTCTGTCTTTCGCCAAGGGGGGGGTTTTGAAGGCAACGGTGGGACAAAGGTGTTCCGTGTGTTTTACCTCGGTAGACGCCTCCGACTCCTCCTGCTCCTCCAACTCCTACACCTCCCACTCCAAGGAAGCCCTGCAGGGGACCGTACTTGGCAGCTTTGGCTGCAAAAGGAAGAAAGAAAGATTTGAGTAAGTGGCTGAGAGTTAATTCTGAAACGTAAACACTGTCAGTGACCTCACAAGATTAGCGACTACATAAAGGCCAAAATCAGCTTGCAGAGACTCATTGAATCCGTCAAAATTCGACCATCCTTCAGTTTATATTGTCTCACCGGATGTAATAAAAAGAAGTGTCTTTCTGCTGCTTGCTTGCACAGAAGACTGCTTTCATCTTCACTTTTCCTGACACAACTCAACCTCCAGCACTGAACGGTCTCACCCTCACTTTTAGCTTGATATTATTCAGCACAATGCCACGCTCATGTTTTTCCCCCCTCTGTTCTCCAAGGTTTAATTTATAAACTGAAATTGACTTTCCCGGAGAAAGGAAACCCGTCTATGTGGGAAAAAAAAGAAGTCTTTGGCTCACTTTCGCAAAAGAAAGCAGCAAGATTCTTTCCTTCTCACCAAATATTCCCCCAGAGTGTCACAATTCAATGACTTGCCGCCTTCTTTTTCTGCTCGACTTGCTGAAATTTATGTTTCAACCCCACGCCACATTCAGCAGCCTTCCACAGAAGCTGTTAGAGAGTGAAGACGGGAGGCCTCCACTCCAACTCAACACAGGAGGGTGAAAATGACATTACAGCTGTGCTCGCTGGTGGCTGTGGCGAGCTGGGAACTGCTTGCACACTGTAAGTGGATGTTTAGTGCTGCTTTGGGGGGCCAGAGGTAAAAGGAGAAGAAATATTCTAGACATGCTGGATAGCGGCTGGATCTAGCAACTGGATCTAGTTTTAAGAATCTCTTCATTAAAGGATGAAAAATAGCAGCACATGAAAGTAAATCTTCTGACACATTGCAAACTTCAGATGTTGGCCTTCTGATTCTGTTTCTTTTACCGGCATCAACTGTATTTTATAAACCAAAAGGGAAAAAAACATTTTAAGGAAACATCATGAATCTGCAGTTTTCATCCTTTTGAGGATCAGTGAGTCAGTGTGGAGCTTCAAGCTTTTCTCTGTGCGTCCTCTGGACAGACACGAAAAATCTGACGTTGTTCCACTTACATTGGGAGTGAGCTGGGATCAAAGGCTGGCATCAGCACACACACACATACTGTATATGAGGGACTTGTTCTTAGGTGGCAAAAAACCAAATGGATGATATTTACAGAGCGAAGACTAAAAGTGGGTCTCAAACTGAGCTTCTGCAAAAACACCTTCTCTCACTGGATGACTACGAATTACATGTGACCTCTAAATGACTCCCTGCTCCTTTCTTCAAACTCAGATAAAGTGACATGCTGCTGTTCACCAGACAGCTTCCAGAATAACGCCATCACTGCATGGCCCACTTCAAGAAGTGATGTGAGGAGATTGTTGGTACCTTGCTGAGGAGTCAGCGGAGCAGGAACGTATCCGCCTATCATGAAAAAATGACAGGAGTTAGTGGCAGTCAGGACAGCAGACTCGAGCAGGAATCAGGCGGAGAGAACTGAATTTCTTGGTTCACAGTACAGTACAGGCACAGTACTGCCTTTAAAAGATTTGTTTTGTAACGAAATGCTCTGAGGGGAGAAATAAGGTTGGTGATGACCAGAAAAAAACACAATGATTCGTAAGGAAGTTGAAAAGTCCGTATATGCCTGTTGAAAGAAATTGAGCGTTTCTACGAAGAACGTGATCTCAGTGTGAATCCAGGAACAAATCGAATCACAGATTGGTTCCTACACCAGCAAACAAATTTTCAAGTTCCATGTGAGATTTTTCTTGGAGGTGCAGAAAAAAAAACTGTCATCACTGTCATCTCTACTGATCAATCGCGGGGTAGTGAGGCGTACGAGCGGGGGTCTGCAGGGGTGGGATCGTGGCAGAAAAGAGGTGAGCAGTAAGAAAAGGAGAGAGGGAAGTAGCCCGTGAAAACACAGACGTGCTGCACCACAAACTCCCAAATGTGCTTTATTTTTCTTCCTCTGTGGGATAGAAAAAGGGGAGGCAAAAGTGGAGGAGGCACAACATGCTGCACTCCTCCCTGCTGTTCTTCCAGCATCAAGTTGGAGCGGTGGCTCAGGTCGGTCTGGCCGTCCTCCGCGCGGCTGCGTTACCTGGCCGCTGGCAGCTCGGCATTAATCCGCCTCCTAATCCATGAAACAAGGGGCCAGACATTAAAGAATCATCTGCGCTCTAATTCTCATGTGGAGGCAGAACAGCTGTGAATCAAAGCTGCCCTTCAGATCTGAGACGGACTGTCTTCTAACCACCCGACACAAAATCACAGACAATGAGAGGTGAAGCTCTTTGTCTGTACAACACTGGCGGTGGCTGGGGGTGTGGGGGGGAGAGCTGGGGTCAGAAGGGGGCGGGGGGGTTGTGTGACACAAGCATAGACAGAGGACACTTCAAGGTCATTCAAGGTGGCCTATGACACTGATGATGAATTGAATTTTGTTATCATTACGCTTTTTAAGTAGTTTCTGCCCTTCTGGCTTTATTGCTGTTGTACACACACACACACACACACACACACACACACACACACACACACACACACACACACACACACACACACACA
>JASSRZ010009172.1:19560-29575 GCA_032164315.1 Malacoctenus gilli | reverse complement strand
ATATAATTATTAATAATAATAATAATAATAATAATAATAATAATAATAATCCAAAATTGGATATAATTGGATATATATATATCCAATTTTGAAAAAAATTTATGAAAAATTTTTTTTTTACGTGTTTTGGGAAAAACTGTCTGAATTTTAAGATTAAAGTCAGAAATATGACTTCAATTGCAGAAATCTTTTAGGTTTTTAGCGGCCCTAATCCTCTTCCATATGCACGAGTATAGATTTAATTGCCCTTTATTTTTGTGCTTCAAATGATTCATGAAGACAGGTGAGGCACGTTTGTTTCCATGAAACACAGCCTCAGTGGTAATTCGAGGTTTCAGTGGAGACTTTATTCTGCTTGTGTCCAGAGAAAATGAGCGGCGAAGGACCCGGTCCGCAGGGGAAACCGCCAGTCGGGGGCTTTTTTTTCTGCTGAAGTAAACAACAAGCTCACAAAGGACACTTAGGCCGTCGTGGAGTCGCAGCTCGCGTCGAAGGGAATTGAGCGAAATCAGACTTGTGTGTTTAGGTGCTCGCGAGCCGGCGTCCCGATCTGAATAAACACGCGCGGTCCTTCGGATGCATAATGCATGAGGACATTTGGGTTCAGTCCACATGTTTATCTTGTCTCCAGTTAACAAAGACGTCTTAAAGCCCAGCGCTCCCCGCGGAATCACCACGCGGTCGTCGTCATCAATAAGGAGACGACGGGGGGACGCCGTGCGGCGTCGGCGTCGGTGGCGGTTCTTGACTCATTTAGCGTGCGCGGGAGGGCGGCCCTTTGATCAGCGGCAGACTCGGAGGATTGCATTGTGGCCGCCACAAAGGCGCACGGGCCAGAGGTGCCTCTCGGAGACGTTCCGGAGGAAGCCGCTTTGTTGCCGGATTGATTGGACCAACGTTGGTCTCCGTCGAGAAGCAATTTCTGTATCTGGCCTCGCTGGTGCGTTATTGTGTTCCGAGGTTGAGTCGCGCCGTGTGTTTTCTCGCCGTGTGTGAGGAGATGGGCGACGATAACACGGATACCCCAGGAGAACGCTTGAATACTAAACCGTCAGTATGTGCTAAGGTGCCGCAACGTGTGGCTCAACCCTTTGGCAGGTTTCCATCGCGGCGCTGAGAGACAGATGGCCAAAACCCGGATAAATACGAGCACAATATTGAGCAGCTTTCGGTGTGACTGAACTTATTAGGGACTGTGCGGAAATTATTAGAGACGCCTGGTCTGCGGCGGCGGTTTTTTCTTTTGCGAAAGGGTGAAATATGGAAGCTCTCGACTGAGAATCATCGTCTATTAAAAGTCCCCCAAAAACAGACAGAAATTCTCATTTTCTTTCAAGTTTAACTTGACTGAAATTTTTATTCTTATAAATTTCTCACCGGACTCTCTTTTTGAAGCCGCTAATTACTGCCATCCTTGAACAACCTGTTATTATTCCAAAAAGTAAGCCAAGCGCGGCTCACTGGAAACGTCGGCCGCACGCTTTGCAGCCCCGATGAGCGCTAATCAGCATAATAGCATGTTAGCATTCGTAAGGCCTCTTGGCAGGGAAAGAGGAAGCCTCCAAATATGGTCGCATTTGAAGTAAATGTACTTCAAAATCCAAGAGAAGCAGAGTTGTCAACTTTCGAAAACCCAAAGTGAAACCCACATCCTTCACAATAAGATGTGACAATGTTCAGTTTTGTCTGTCATCTTTCAAAATAAGAGACGTCGTCAGCGTCTGATCTAGAAGCACCAAAGATGTTGGATCATTGATGAGTCCTGATTATATACTTTTACTTTGAAAATTAAAACTTACAGGATTAGGTTTCGTATTTACGAAATAATAATTGCTTTCTAAATAATCAACTAATTTGAATGTGTGCCATTGAAATAAACAATAATAATCAAGCTTGCAAAGTTTGACTGACCATCATGTTTATATTTATCATATCCTTTAAATCTTTTATCGCAAGTTTCACGTCCCGAACTTAAGCGAACGCCACAAATCTCACATCACTTTATTATGCCGGCGCAGTAATAACGATCCCATTAACGGCTCTAGATTAGTTTGCATTTTAAAAGCATAAATCCTTTGCAACATTTAGGAGGCGAGGTAACGCGCGCGTTATCGCTTGTGATGCCGGCGTCTCTCCTCGGCGTTCGCGGCGAGATGCGACTTGATTGCGTCTCCTCCCACTCGTATTTCCGCGGATCGCGAGGCGTCGGGGGAGCTCGCTGGACATGGATTATTAAGAAGATGACATGATCTAAATCATTCAACTGCACATATGTCGCCTCAGACTGTAATTGGTTTGGACTCTTGCGCGCAGATTTATTACTGTACAGAGACTCAAGTAGAGTGAACGATGGAGCAGAGCGAGACACATTAACTGCGTTGGAAACCACAGCGTAAAGATAAATGAACGTACGGATCGTAAAGCGCAAGTAAAAATAGAAAAAAAAACCTCTAAACAGGAGGTGTTGGATTCTCTGCAAACACTCGGAAAGATTCTCACTTTCTTTCATCACGAAAAATCACACTTTTATGGAAAAAAACGGACAAAAACGTTGTGTGATTACGCTGCGATTGAGGAAATTGATCAGCTGGCTGAATGGGACTTCCAAACGCATGTAAACAGCCCAGTCCGGCTGGAACTGGACCATCGTAGCTCAACCAACACATATTGCGACCGATTTATCGTACGACGACACAAGCGGCACTTTGCCTCACGCCGGCTTTCATCCAGAAGAAGAAGATGATAACGTAGCAACAGTTCAGCTAGTAAGGATGTGGTCACTCCCGGAGACAATCGCCATGGCAACCGAGAAGCAGGGGATGCTCTCGGACGTCCGAGAGCAACGTTTATCGCCTCCATTTGTTGTTGTTTTTTCGAGTTGAACAGTGTTGAGTGATACAGGAAACGGCGGCGTTTATGGAGGCGGAGTCTGACGTCGATGGTCGGGAATCCAAAGTGAACTCGGGCAACACGAGAAGTCCGACTTTGAGCTCGACCTCTGCCTGCGAGTGAACGCACAAGAGTGCGAAACGCTCTAAAACCGTACGTTTCAAGAGTTCTCTCGATCTCCACGTTTGGCTTTTTCGAGAAGCGGGTTCGAACGAGTTCGTGCTTCCTCTTTTCCCTCTGCCTACATTACCCCGAATGCAGCTCCGCCGGCAGCAGTTGCGTCAGCGTCGGGAGGTCGCGGCGCGCCCGTCGGAGGCTGACGTCTCCTGCAGCGGCGAGCCTGGAGCGGCGCCGACGCGGCGGCGGCGGCGGCTCAGCGGGCTGATAAACACCTTCCTTTCAACTGCCTGTTTTCCTTTTGCCTTCTGAAAGTTTGCGGCGTTAAACCCCAGCCGGCGCTTACTCCAGTCACACTTATCAGACGCTGTACGAGTCTCGGGAGCCGCGCAGAGCTTCACACGCCGGTGTTGTTGTTTTTTTCGGTTTGTTTTTTTTCCCTCCACATACGCAGACGAACTCCTGGAGACTCGTAAACACAGCGAGAAACATTGAGAGATTGTTTGTGTTCCTCTTTAGTTTTATCAGCTTCGGGAAAGGTGCGGCTTGATTCATTGGAAAGGTGGAAGAAATACAGGTGTCTATATAAATCAATGGAATTTTTTGGGCAGTTTCTCACATTCTGATGAAGTGGGGGGTCTCGGACGTCTTTCAAGAGGTCGCAGAAGTTCACAGCGGGGGGCTGGAGGCGTCACCTGCTCTCAGGTTGTCAAAAAAAGGACAAAAAGGACCAAAAATGTCCGATTTGTATTCAACACCGACTCCTTCCTGTTTTCTGGGACTCAGAAAATCACAATACTCTCAATACTGTCATTGAGTTGTATTTTTAATGAGTATTTTAACACCCTAAAGACTCGTTTGAAAGTACAATTAAGCTTTAACTGTGAGGACTTTAAATAAGGACTTTTTGTATCATTTCTTTCTTTTAATTGATTATATTTGATCTTATTTAGCAAAAAACTACAATTTAGCATCTTTTTTACAGCAAAATACGTCTTTTTTGAAACAATATAAGGCAATGAAAGCCGTCAAGTGCTTTTATTTTGAAGGTTTCCTGCTTTTGAGCGTTGACACTCACGTGTGTGTGTGCGTGTGTGTGTTTGGTGGCCTTTCTGAGAGGAGGTTCGCCTCTCGTTTGAGCTCTGATGGAGGGATGAATATAAATGTAGCCGTCAGGAAGAAAATCAACCCAAATCCGAGTCGATAAATCACTCCAGGTCTCCCCGACGTCTTTGTGTTTTTTTCGCCTGGTTTCTCAGGAAGAAGCGCGTCGGGGTCGTTCCGGCGTCATCGAGCTGCCTGGCGGAGCCGCCTGCCTGCGACGCGGGCGCCACATCTTTTTCCTTAGCCCCTTACCACCTGCTGTTCCCCCACCTGTTCCCGCCACCTCCACGTCTCCCCGGCTCCCTCGCTCATCCTTCACATATCCGCCACCGAAACCAAGCGCACCCCTCCCCCGCCCCCACCCCCACCTTCCTCCTCCTCCTCCTCCTCTGCACCACTCCACCTGCATTCAGCACAGGTCCCAAGGTGCACGGGCATCCACCGGTTTGTACATTCATGCTGTTCGGCCTCCGTGCCGCAACGCGCTGCGGTCTTTTTTTTCTCGCTCAGACCTCGCTGACACGAACGAGGGAGGCGGGGGCTAACCAACCCTCCCCCCCTTCGACCCGTCTCCCCATTCCCTCCATCTGTCCAACCAACTCACCCTTTCCCCGTTCCCTATCTCTCACCCCCCTTTTTCCCCCCAACCAGACGCCATCTGGCCCCCTCATTGTCCAGAGCCGTTCTCGCTTCTGTTTGGCTTCACTCTAATGCAGAGAGTTTCTCTCATCTTTTCCTCGCTGCACACCCAAACCATCCCCTCTCTCTCTCTCTCTCTCTTATCTCTCTCTCTCACTCTCTCTCTCTCTCTGCCCGACAACATCCTCATTCAAAGCAGCGCTGCAGCAAAAACTCGCCCTCCCGTCTCCGTTTCCCCTGTCGATAAGAAGATGGAATTTTTTATCAGTGTTAATAAAAGCCTCTATTTTTATAGCCGGCTAAAAGAGCACGGCCTCGTCTCCGCATCCTCTCGCTGCCGTTAATGTGCGAGCGCGCGCTCGAGAGAGAGAGAGAGAGAGAAAAAAAAGAGCCGCACATTGATGAGGAGCGGCTGACGTATGTTTGCTCGAATGGAGGTCACGGCGAGGAGGGCGGACGCAGGGAGTCGGTCAAGTTGCGCTTTTAACGAGGCGTGTTGGAACCACCGGCGCTCGTCGAGAGGCTGGAAAGTTTGGCGTTTGGGCGCTGGCGGGAAGGTCGGAAGTTACGACGTGAAAGGAGGACGGGGAGCCGAAGTGAAATGAAAGACGTGCAGGCATCGGTTCGCGAAGTGCGTGCAGCTCACAGAGACGGGCAGCAATTAAAGATAAAACCCCTCTTTTTGAGCATGAATGAAACCAAACATCTGTTGTGTAAAAAGTGGCAAACTCGATGAATAATCACTGTCCTGTCTGTAAAAAAAACAGCTCCAAGCATCAACAGAAGACACGCTACAGCGTTGAAATATATTAAAGTCACTTCACTGAGACTAAAGTGCAGTAAAAGGGCCGTTTAGACTCCCCTCGGGGTCTCCAGCGAGTCGCTTTTATTTTGAAAGACTGCTCCGTCCTCAGGTTGACACAGAGAAGAAGCGGAGCATCAAAATCCGGCAGCGTCAAGCCGACACGAGGCGCAGTTAAAAATAAATGATGAGCGCATGCAGACGAGAAGGCGTCGTCGCTTCTCTGCTCTCTGACTGCGAATTCATAGAGAGTGAAAACGAGCGATTTTCGATCCGTTTTTTTTTTCCCCGACGTCACCGTCGAATCGGCGTTTGCGGGATCGACCCGAGCCCACACACACACACACAAACACACACACTCGTCACCAATTTGGAGACAACTCACTTCATGTGGAAGCTGCCGGCACACGAGCAAACTCATCACAAAAGCGACACACGCGTAGAAAAACAGAAAGTGAAACTCACACAATTAACTCTAAGAGCACAGTTGCACTGCTTGCCTTCTACAGAGTACTACATTTCAATTAAAACTCAGATCTATCCCGTGTTTTCACAATAAAATATACGTGTTTGATCCAGAGGCAGAGCTGAGATTTGTGGACATAAATCAGTTCGAGGCTTTTATTGTGAAATTTCAAGCTACGCATTGGATTTTCTTGACCAATACTGTGTCTAAAAAGACTTTTTATTCGCTCAATATTTTTCATGAACATAATTCGTAGGAAACGAAGTCACTGTAGAATAAATTCACACCATTGCAAGTGATTTTCACTAGTTTTTCATTCCAGTCAAAGTTTTCACTCCGTGCTTTTACTTTCTGACTTCCTGTTTTCTTCCTGATGACAGAAGTTGCTGTGATAAACAGGAAACCAGAGGTGGGGGAATCTATACGATGCTTGTTGGTGTTAATTTCCTTTGTAAAGTTGCAGTTTTGAGGTTGTTGGGGGTTTTTTTTTTCTCTGAGCTGGTGGTGAAGTTGGTGCGTGGGCGCGAAATGTTTGGCTGCCAAACTTTGTGCGAGGAAGCAGTTGGTTTACTCAGTTTACAGACAACACTGACTCACTGCTCACACCACCTCTTCATATAGATGACACTTTGTTGTCTCAGTCGAGGGGGGATTTTATTTATTTATTTTCTTCTTGGAAATATATAAAACGGCGTTCAGCTCGTCTCCGGCGGTTCCCGCTCGTGCCGGCGTGCATCTGAATGAAGATCGTACACATTAAAAGCCGTCTCGCTTGTCACGCCGAACCTCTTTCTCAGCAAAATATGTGAGGTTTTTCCTTCGTTAGGTGTGAGAGTATAACCCCGGCGATGCCGCCGCCGCCGCCGCCGCCGCCGCCAGCAGTTATTTTGGGCTTAGCGCAACGGAAATATGTGACAGGATGCCTGTGGAGGCCCGGAGACGGAGGTCGTAGCGGTAAGCGTCGCTCAAAGCTGCTTTTGCATTATGAACACTAAAAAAAAGGGGGCTAAATGATTGTGACGGCGGCGGCGGCGGCGGTTTCGTTTCTGTCTTTCACCCTCTAATTCCTCTTCCAATTTAATCACGTTAAACCTGATTGGCAGGTGCGAAAAGAACAATTTTTAAATACTGACTAATGTAATTAAAGGGTATTTTTGTGAGGTTTTTATGTGTTTCGTTTGGTGTAATTACTACTCGTACTTAAGTACATTCTACACCGTTTAATCGCAACTACTTTTAGCAGAAGAATATCAATTTCTTTTCTTTGTTTTTGAAGTCATATTTCTAGAAGTGTTTACATGTTTTGATCAAGTTTCAATCGGGATATTTATTGTTTTCACCGGGAAAATTTGAAGAGCACTTTGCACTGTAACAAACTTCACCACTGGCGCAGTAAATTGTGCGAGTTTCCTGCGGTTAAATCGACCCTGAATGATGTGAAGTAACATCTTCCTGTTGTAGTACTGCACATTTTACTGGTCCTGCAGCTCAGCTTCAGCAACACAATCTCAGGTCGGGTTTCAGCGAGACGTTTACCTCGAAAGAAATACCAATTACTCTCGACAAAGTATTCCTGGATGGCGCTCATGTCCGTGTACAAGCAGAAAGGGAACCGGGAGGGGGGAATCAGCGGCGGCGTGGACGCAGTCGGCCGTCCCGTGGGGTCGGTGTGGGTTTCCAGAGCAACCTGCTCGGCCGGGGTGAGCGGTCGACTCACTCCTTGCACGGAGGGCTGCAATGACCGAGGTGGGGGGGGGTGCATATCTGCAAGGACACACGGGACACACGTGCGTTGTGTGTGCGCTGACCGTGATAACTGACCTCGGCAGGGATTCGCGGCGAACGCTGCGCGGCCGCCGCGCCGCCCACGCTGCATCGATCCGACGTGTCGATGAGCGTTTCTGGAGGAACCTCCAGAGGCGCCGCCGAGCAGCCATTCTGGATGTTCTGTCATATTATCGGGTGGCGACCGAAAAGATTATTGTCAGGTGATACGTGTGGTCTGAGTCCACACGGGGAAGAAGGAAGATTGCACTCGATCATCTCACGATAAAAAGTCACATCATCTGCAAAACGCAGTATTTAGATGAGGTTTAAATACTTCCTTTCACTTCAGGAGCAGAAAGCTTCAAGCATGAGATTAAACGAGTCTGCGGTGAATTTTCGACTCGTTTGATTGGCCGTTTCGACCAGCGCGTTCGCGCTCTTCCGTCGTGTGGCCGCTGTTATGGTGCTGCGAGGCATTCCCGCCCTCAACCTTCATCGATCCACTTTTTGCGAGGGTTTCTGAAGTTATCGTGTTTATGTTGCGTCCACGTGAACCGCGGAGATCCAGCGACCCAAAAAGTGGGCAAATCTTGATGCGGTGGCGAGATTTAGAGACTCTGCAGCGATAAAAGATTCAAAGAACAACATCTCGGTATAATTCAGGGGCAGAGGCGGCTGAGTTACATGCAGAATTTACTGTATATTTGTCGGGCCGGCAAAGTGAATTTAAAAAGCCTCGGGGTTTTTTTTTGTTTTTTTTTATCGGAGCGACTGAAAGAAGGGAACATATTTCTCTTTAAGCCGTCTGCGCCTGCTTCTTCTTTCGCTCCTATTAAAAGCCTATCTCGGCCAATTCGAACGCGTCTCAAATGTTGTTTTTGTGAGGAGCACATTGTGTTTTCCTCATGCGTGAAATGTTGGACATAAAAGTTTGGCTCGCCTCGCCCCCCCCCCACCCCTTTATCTCGCACTAAATAAGCCCCGTAACCAGAAATATTTCCTGACGGTATGGAGAGCGCAGCTTGGCGCCTCCTCAGAGGTAACGGAGACCGCGGCGAGGAGGAAGAATATCACAACGAGGAGGAGGAGGAGGAGGAGGAGGAGGGAGGGAGGGAGTGCGTGGGAACATCACAACCGCATATCACAAGGAAAACGCCGTCTCCATTCGAATTGACGCTACTTCGACGCCGATGCTTGTTCTCGGGCGCAAATGACTTGTAACTGAAGATTTGTAACCCGCCCCGCTCCAGCTCCTCCTGATTCCCCGTTTGATTTTTCTTGGAAACGCCTCATCGAGCGTTCGACACGTCCCGGGAAAAAAAAAACACAACATAAAATAAGCAAAAACATTAAAGAGGAACCTTTTTAAGAGTGTTTTCTTTTTCTTCTTCCTCTCTCTCTTTCAGATTTAGTTCACTTCAAACGAGCGAAGACCCGAAGGCGCCTTGCGTCATTTTTCCACCACGCGCCGGGATGTGTTGATAATTAACGATGACTCCGTGTTTTATGTGTGTTACGCATCAGAAATGTTTGTTCCCGCTCGATCCCGCCAGCGTCTCCTCGGCAGCAGCCGCCGAAAAGTGCCGCTCGCCTCTGATTAGTGTCACTTGGCTGTTTATGCATTCCACTTGGGACTCCGCTGCACCCTAAACTAAAGCTCCTCCGTGACACCACGCTGTCAATTAGGTGCGTGTGTGTGTGTGTGTGTGTGTGTGTGTGTGTGTGTGTGTGTGTGTGTGTGTGTGTGTGTGTGTGTGCCTAGACCCTCTTTTTTTCCCTCCTTGCGTCAGCAGAGTTGGTGGAGTGTTAAAGCTCACTGCCTCCATCTGGTCTCCATCTGTAATGAGGCAGACCGGCGGGGGTCTCCTGCTCGTGCGAAGGTTAACAGCCCACTGCTGTATGGCAACACAGTAAGTCCCCCATATGCACATCCTTGTTCTACACAGGGTGGTCTCAAGGCGGCTTTCCAAAGAAGCTACAATCATCCCTCCTCGCCGCTACGCGCGAAGATGAAGCGCAACGTCGTGGAACGATGTCATGAAGAGACTTTTGTTTCTCGTTCTTCTGTGGTCTCGTTTTGCAGCCTTTTTCAGCCCGACTTCAACCAGTTTTTCCACATTTGTTTTAGATATGAATTGAAAAATGCAGTCGACATCAGAGGGGTCAATAAATTGATGGTAAAAATTGATAAACGAGGACGAAAAGATGACAGAAGTTGCTGGAATATGGTG
>JASSRZ010009172.1:0-18558 GCA_032164315.1 Malacoctenus gilli | reverse complement strand
AAGACCTAAAGGATCCAGAGTTGCAAGATCCAGAACTGCAGGATCAACAACTGTAGGATCCAGACCTTTAGGGTTCAGAGCTGGAGGATCAAGAGCTGCAGGGTCTAGAGCTGCAGGATCCAGAGCTGTCGAATCCAGAGCTGCAGAATCCAGAGCGACAGGGTCAAGAGCTGTAGGATCCTGAACTGCAGGATCCAGAATTGTACAGAGGTACAGAGCAGCAGGGTGTCAAGCTGCAGGGTCCAGAGCCAGAGGATCCAGAGCTGCAGGATAAAGAACTGCAGGATCCAGAGCAGCAGGTGATTCCCACTTTGAATCATCCGGGGAGGGACTTCCTGGTTCGTGCCTCGCTCCATCGTGATCTTTTCGTTCGGACCTCGCGGGAACAGGAAGCAGCGACCGTCTTTAGGGTTTTATCATGACAGCGCAGCCCGACGCTGTTTTTCCGCCCCGCTGCACATCGCTTTGACACATCCAGACTTCAAGTGTCCTTTATGAATATTTCAAACACTTCGTGAGTCAGATCTGTCGGCTGTGATTACTCAATACTCATTAATTTTAGCGCACTCGCAGGCGCCTCTTGGAATTGCACAAAACACATTTTTATCAGCGGGTGCGTTTGCTTGTTCCCAGTAAACAGAGTGATATATGTGTTTGGGGTGTTTTTCTAATAACAAATGGTAAAATATCTCCTTTGCCATGAGGAAACAAAGCCATCTGTACAGAGAAGGGGTGGGGGGGGGCATCTGGGGTGGGGGTGGGGGGGGTTTCTCGCTGCAGTCAAATCAGACTGGAAATAATTTACTGTCACAATCCTGACAAAACGGCGAGGAGGCGCGCGGCGCTCTAAGTGCTTCCGCTCGGTCCTCGGGCTGATCTGGAGACGTGTCGGAGAGAGACGCGAGAGTCTGCGGCGCGCGCAGCCGATAACGAAGCCTCCTCCGAAGGTTTCATTCAGCAAGGGGGGGGGGGGACGCGTTGCGGCGTGACAAACGGAGGCGATGTGGCTGTTTACGGGGGAAAATTCACCATTTCGGTGCCGGTTTGTTTGGAGAAGATGGTTCGTTTAAGGGGAGACGCGACGGTTCAGTGGCGAGATGTTCTCAAGTCACAGTGAGGAGGAACCTGGTTCGTGCTCGGAGCTTCCTGGAACCATCCGAACAGGAAACGCTCTCGCTAATTATTGCGTTATTGGGCGGCGCTCTGGGCGGGAAAATCCGCGTGCAGATGGAGACGCAAAAGCGCGTGAAATTTCCTAATGTCTCAATGTCTCAATGTCGGAAAGTGGCGTGTGAGCCAGGTGGTCGCTGCAGTCTGTGAAGATTCGTTACAATTACCGGAAGTCACTGACAGAACTGTTGAGTCAACGCGGAAACGACGCAACGAGAGCCGACGTGAGCCGCGTTTTTAACCCTTTGAGCGGAGACCAAACCGCTGTCCGAACCGCAATCGGATCCCGTTCCCGTACGAGTCGTCTCCGAAGGTTCTCGGGCTGTTTCGTAGCGCCGTCGTTTGGAGAAGGAAGAGAAACCTTCCTGAGAGAGCGTCGACGGCGTCGTCTTCCCACCGCTCCATCTCTGTTTGTCCTGATAGCTGTGTTTGCTGCAAGCCGTTTACACACTATAGGTTCTTTGCATCCATCAAATATTCAGGAGTGATTCCAAACGTTCAGTTTTCAGCGGCTCGCACACACGAATCCGTCTCGTCCAGGCGCGTTGCCACTTTTCTGTCATCCTTAATTCTGCCTACTGAGCTGCGATCATTCAATTCCTCTTCCTCGAAGAGACCAGCGCACCTAAAACGAGCGCGCGTCCGCGGCGGCCGGAACGAGGCTCCCAAGCAGCGAGACCCTCACGTGTTCGGACCTCCGCATACGCATGTATGCGGGTCTCGGAAGCAAAAACACGTCTGTAATTTAAACAAAAAGCAGCGACGACAGACGCTGAGGCGGCTTTCTTTTTTTTACCAGCGTCGCCTGAGGACGACGCTTCAAAATGAACCGTCTGAATCGGTGTTTCTGTGACGTAAAGGAAGTCGGAGGCACCAAAAAGGTCAAGAATCGTGTCGTCCCGCATCATCAATACAATCTATTCAACCCTTAAAAAAGTCGGAGTCTGACTTGATTGTCCGGAGGGTAAAAAAACCCAAAAAAACAGGTCGCGGTGAACAAAACAACATCGGCCGCACGTCAGCTTTGTATGGGTGGTGGACGCTGAAGTGAATCCTGCTCCTGACATACTTCCGCCGTCAGGGGACTTCCCTGGATGTCGGAACATGAATTTTTCAAACGACATAAAACATCACAGTATGAAAACACACATACAGAGGAGCGCATCCACAAGACGCCCAACAGAAAGCCACTTTTTTTTCCTTTTGAGTCGGATTTCCGTGTTTCACAGTTTGTTTCGATCGCTGTGGCGGTTTTTTTCAGGGTTCGGAGGGAGCAAGTCGGGCCGCCACGGCGCCAGATTTTGTACTCGGCGGTTATCGGGATCAACGGAAAACTAAAGAACGACCACGGCCGGTCGGAATCCGCTCAAAGTTGATGGTTTTTCTCCTTTTTTCTGGCAGGTACAAAAGTCAGAAGGTCAGAGTGAGTCTGAGATAAAAAGGTTTCTTGAGGTTTGTTCGTTTTATTGTGAAACAAGAGAGACTTTAAGGAACCTTCAACTCATCAACTGGAACCTTTTCATGAGGTTCCGATAAAATCCCTTCAGGGATTCAGAAGCTGTGATTTTCATGTATTAAAGCGATTTTATAACTTTGACCTTTAACCTCAAAAACCGGATCGTTTCTCACTTATGTTGCTTTTGACGCTCCGAATAAAGTTTGAAGTGAATCCGTCGTGACCTTCAGGAGACTTCATGGTTCTGAGATTTCCAGGACACTCACGTGGACGGACGGCCTGAAAGCAAAACGCCCCCAGCATCTTTCAGAGGCGGAGCTAGAAAAAACGAGTAACCGTGACAACGAACGGACTGTCCAGGTGCGCCACGATCCGAGGAAACACACTTTCAGCTCGAAACGCTCCGATTCGAAAGGGAACGGCCCGAATTTTGGATCAGTCGGGAAGTGAAGAAACCGGCGTCCAACGAGCGACATCGTCGGACAACGAGCTGATCGAACGCCGTTTGGTGACGATTCTGGACTCGGAACGGCTCCGGATCATCTCCACCGAATCCTAATCTGCCTGTTTATTTGTAATGAAAACATTTAGTCATTTCTGTCAACAGCAGCACGTTGCGGCGGCTTTATGGCCGAGCAAAGACTGTCTGTTTTTTCACAGCGATGTAATTCGCTCTAAGCTGGTTTTCTCCAACCCTGCATCAACCTACAGAGGTCAAACATGAATCAGTTCGTCTTTATTGACAAAACTAATCCTGTTACAAATAATATGGGCGGGAATGAAGTCACGACTTTATCCCGACAAATTCATGCAGCTGTTGTCTTTCTTTTTTTTTCTTTATCGCCATGAAAAACACGAAGGAAATCGGATTTTATTTTGAAGGCTGAAGAACGACTCAAGTAGGTCAGCGTGGCGACGCCGACGAAATCCGTCAAAGCCGCAAACCGGGAATCAAAAAAGGGGAGATTGAGCATTAAAGTGGCGGTGGCGATGAAGCCGGCGGCGGCCGCACCTAAGCCGCTCTCTGAGCCAATAAAAACCCTGCACAGATTTATTAAGGGATATTTATTCCGACACGTAAGTCGCATAAGTCAGGAAAACCAAGCGGAGCGTCGTTAGGCGGGGAATAATTCATCCTGCCGACGTGAGAGATCTTCCCGCCGCTGATAAAACACACAATGATGCGTCATCATCTCCCGAGACGTACAGAAGAGAACGCCGCAACCGGCGTCCCCGCCTCTGCGCGCCCCCCCCCTCCTCCCAGGAGCCAATTACAGCGCCGCCCGAGAGCGCGGCAAACTACAATCCCGCCCCGCCCCCCTTCTCCCTTCGTTCACGCGGCGCACTCCGTCCCCCGCCCAGTCCGGCCGCAGATCGATGGACCTGAGAAGGAGGAGGCGGCGGCGGCGGCGGCGGCGGCGGATCGCGCAGCGGTGGGAAGGCGATTCTCCATTGATCTGCAGAAATCAGGGGAGACAGATGTGAGGCGCTCGCTGCTCCGGAGCCTCCGCGGGGCTCTGACCTACATTACGATGACAAGTAAACACAACTTCACAGGACGCGGCTCCCGCTCACATCTTCGCTCTCAGCCCGTCTCCGTCCCGGCCTCGCCGCCGCCGCCATCGCCGCCGCTCGCAATGTGGAGCAGACTCGTTTCGTCCTAACACGATTAATTAAAAAGTCTCTGTAAATGAGAGCTTTATTTTGGTGTTTTGTAGCCGTCGGGCGTTTTCCGTCCTGCTCTGCGGTGGTGGCGTGCCGACAATGGCGAGCGTTGCTCGCTGTGGAGTTTCCCCGCGTTGTTTGCCGATTTTATGCTCGAGTCATCGCTCCAACGTTTAGCGGATAATCAGCGTTTGTCCCGAAGCGCGGAATCGCTCGCTGGGTTGCTGTTGTGTACATTTACCTGACAGTGTCTGGAAGGAGGTGGCACCCAGGCTCGCTCGCTCTCTCTCTCTCGCTCTCTCTCTCTCCCTCCCTGTCTCGCTCTCTTTTGCTCTCTCTCTCTTGCTCTTTCTCGCTCTCTCTTTCTTCCTCTCTTTCTTTCTTTTTCTGTGTCCCTCGCTCTCTCTCTCTCGCTCCCTGGCTCGCTCTCTTTTGCTGTCTCTCTCTCGCTCTTTCTTTCTTTCTCTCGCTCTCTTTTGCTCTCTCTCTCTCTCTCTCTCTCTCTCCCTCCCTGTCTCGCTCTCTTTTGCTCTCTCTCTCGCTTTCTTTCTTTTTTCTTTTTCTCTCTCTGTCTAGCTCTCTGTCGCTCTCTTTTGCTCTCTCTCGCTCTCTCTTTCTTCCTCTCTTTCTTTCTCTCTCTCTCTCTTGCTCTTTCTCGCTCTCTCTTTCTTCCTCTCTCTCTCTCTCTCTCTCTCTCTCTCTCTCTCTCTCTCTCTCTCTCTCTCTCTCTCTCTCTCTCTCTCTCTCTCGACATTTCAACCACCACATAAATAATCAGTGACAGGTGAAGGGAGCACCTTTGATTGGTTTCATGCAGTGGCACCTGTCGGAGGCCTGAGATGTACGAGCTGGCGAGTGAGCAGTCACGGGAAAAATAGACAAGCGCGACTGACGACTGGATCGCCAGCACCACCGCAGGGGTCACGTGACCCTGCCGGGCGGCCGCAGTGAGCGACTCCAGCAAGAGCTCCAAGAGGCGTAGCAGAAGCGTCTTTACGGGGACGCTAAAGATGTTCAAATGTCAGCAGATTTCTTCAAAACGAGAAGGAGAAACTCAAGTTCCACTCGACCAGAATCAAGAACTCAGAGTCATCGGGTTTCATCTTCTAATGGTACCGAAACAAACATGTGAA
Source organism: Malacoctenus gilli (assembly GCA_032164315.1). Taxonomy (NCBI): domain Eukaryota; kingdom Metazoa; phylum Chordata; class Actinopteri; order Blenniiformes; family Labrisomidae; genus Malacoctenus; species Malacoctenus gilli. The sequence goes on along the minus strand of JASSRZ010009172.1, from coordinate 13,134 downwards.
ATGTAAGAAGGATCAGATAAGAATCACATCGGCAGAATGTTCTCACTGAGCTCCAGCCATTTATATAGAAAAGTACCTAATTGGACTAAAAGGATAAGATAACTGGCCAAATTGAGTTCCCTCTGCAGAGTGGTAGTGCTGCCCACTTCAAGAGGGAGGAGCTTTGTTACCATGAGGAGCACGGAGTAGAGCCGCTGCTCCTCCAGAAGAACATGAAGTATAGACACTCCTCCTCCAGAGGAGTAAAGCGTAGAGCCACTGCTCCTCCGGAGGAACGTGGAGTAGATGCTTCTTCTCCAGAAGAACGCAAAGTAGAGCCGCTACTCCTCCAGAGGAGCACAGAGTAGAGCTGCTGTGTCTTCAGAGGAGCATGGAGTAGAGCCGCTGCCCCTCCAAGAGTGCGGAGGAGAGCCACTGCTCCTCCAGAGGAGCATGAAGTAGAGCCGCTGCCCCTCCAACAGTACGGAGAAGAGCCACTGCTCTTCCAGAGGAGCACGGAGTGGAGCTGCTGTGTCTCCAGAGGAGCAACGAGTAGATCTGCCGTTCCTACAGAGGAGCATGGAGTAGAGCCGCTGCCCCTCCAAGAGTACGGAGAAGAGCCACTGCTCCTCCAGAGGAGCAAGGAGTAGAGTTGCTGCTCCTCCGGAGGAGCAAGGAGTGAAGCTGCTGTGTCTCCAGAGGAGTAAGGAGTAGATCCGCCGCTCCTACAGAGGTGCATGGAGTAGAGCCGCTGCCCCTACAGAAGAGGCAGCTTCTCACAGTTTAAAACAACAGACCCAGGTTGGTTTTGAGTAACTCCAAGACAAAAAAAGTCCGTCACCGTTTTAGGTAGCAAAATCACATCGATAAAAGATGTTTATTTGTCTTGTGACAATAAATTTTCGGAGTGGATTTTCACTCATTTTATTGTCGGTTTTTATCTTATCTCCTTATAAAAAACAGAAAACGACCATCCATCATTAGGACGGAGCCTCTGAGTCTGAACATTACTGCGTTATCACAGCTATTTGGCGTCCTCGCTCTTTAAGATAACTGCCGCTCGTGCCGTCGCCTCCTCTGATCTTATTACCGCCGCCCTCCACCTCCCGTGTGGCGCTCCCGGGAGCCGGAGGATGCGCCACTCATGCAGACGTTTTCCCACCATGAGGTCGCGCCCATGCTGCGGCGCTAGTGACAGCGTGGCACCAGCCGGAGCGGCGCACACGCTTCTTCTGCCCCGCGGCGCTCGTCTCACGTCGCCCGAAAAATGAGGTCAAACGTCTTTAATGTCGTGTTGTTATTGCATAATGTTTCTTCTGTAAATAAAGGAGAGGGTCAACGTTTGATCCCTGGAGGTCAAACGCAATCTCACAATTGAAATTAGTGTTTAAATACTTGTGTGGCTGCACGTATTTATACTGCAAACAAGGATAATTAGGCGGAAAACTGCGATTTGGTTAAAGCAAACACTCATAAACACAACGGATCAAATCAACACACATAAGCAGAAAGCCTTCAGAATAAAAGCACTGAGCAGTTTACCGTGTTTTACGTTGGTTTTTTCCTTTGCTCTCTGGCGCCCCCTTAGGGTGGCAACATTCTAGACGAATTCAAACGACTCTCGATATATCGCGGTTCATCTTTCGAGGCTTTGCGGATTTTTTTGTGTGCAGTTTTTTTAATGCTTTGCGTTTTGTGTCCTGATTGGCTAAAAGACTGTTGGCCAATGTCAACCAATTGCCTGTCAATCAATTTCCTCCTGCGTTCAGCTCGGCAAATTTACGTATTTCCAAGTTCTCTCCTTGACAAAACGCACAACGGTGACGAAAACGTTCTGCACCGACAAAGGCATCTGCGGATGCATCCAAAAGGCAGGAAAATGCTCACTCTTATTTATATAAGTTAAACATCTGGACATGCGAAAAAGAAGCTAAAAGCTACGTGGCTGCAGGGTTACAGAACACAATACTGTATAATAATTTTAAACACTAACGCTGACGACTTCACGGATTTCAACAATCGCGGGTTCTTTTTCGGAACGTAACCCTGCGATAAACGAGGGGTTCACTGTACATCATAGGCGGTCCAATTAAAGCGAGCACTCAAGAAAATGTCACTTTTCTGGCAGCTCGTTCCTTCTCGGCCTTTTCTGTCACTTCGCCTCCTTAACAGATACGATAAACACTCGCGTTCGACTTGACACGGCTCTTTTTAAAAGGGCGGTTAGCTCCGGTGAACGAAGCGCTGCTTTGTTAACTCTGCAGTCTGGGACATAATGTTTTTTAGACCTGCAGCCAAGTAGGGTTTTTTTTTTATTTTAGAAAGGTGTTGATTAACAGACACTTTAGCAGATGGAAACACTCTGAAAACCAGGTGGTGAACAGTAACTCTGAGTAGCTCCGAAAGTGTCATCACGGCACGAAATGTACTCGGGATGGGAAGTACAACGACGACCAGCAGAAGGTCCTTCACCTGAGAGCGTTCGCAACAATTCATTCAACTCTGGAGGCCGCTGAACCCACCACAGATGCTGGTTAACAAACAGTCGGCGCCCGTCGTTGACCCGCGCAACCACACGATGACGCGAGCTCGACGGTGCGCGAGGAATCGGCGCGACGTCGTTGTTATTCCAACCTGAAACCCTGACTGCAGACCGCCTCCCGTCCACAGCAACGCCCCCCCCCCCCGCCCGACAGCCGCGAGCTCTGAAATGCCACGAGAAGAAAAACAAAAACAAAAGACGCCGACTTGGCCTTCGGATTCCACTCACTGTATTTCCAACTTGCCGGGGAGTGAGCGACTGTAGCTGTGAGTAAGCGCGGAGCCGCTTGGACTCGGGTGTAAATGAGTTGGCCGCCTCTGATTTCATTTGCGAGCGAGTGTGTGTGATATATTCTGTGTGATGCCTGAGCGCAGACCTTGTGTTTTTTTTGTCTCTTTTCACGCCGCATTTTTGGAACAAGCAAAACGCTGGTTTCCATGACGATCTGCAAGTTGATGCCCATTTTGATGGCACGTAAGCATGAAATTAACATTCCGACTAATGGCTTTTATTGTTTGTTGTTGTTGTTTTGTTGTTCTGATATCAAAAGAACAAGCGAGCGCTAATGGCTGCCGAGATGCTACGGAGGCGCCGCGGCGCGCTACACCTCCGCACCGCGGCTTTTCAGGGCTCCTTATTCTGAAATGTAAAGGTATTAAAAGGCTTTGTTTTGTACGCTATATTCTGTTGACTGCTGTAGTTAAAAGACAGACGGACACACACACACATACACACACACACACACAGTAATTGACCTCACTGAAGCCGTGTCCACGCTGCACTCTAATCCCATTAGACTGTGACCAGCTATCGCTGCGAATTCTCCGTCTGCCGGATCTTAATCCGATCGAAACCACCTCTGAACGGGGTTTGAACCTGTTTTCGTGTTTCGTCGAGGTTTTCTGTTCACACAGTCTGAACGTCAACAATCCAGATACAATAAGGTGGGTTAGTGGAGCCATCAAGATTTATTGCTTAATATTTATATTTATAAATATCGTAAAATTTTATTATAATATTATTATACATGTGTGTGTGTGTGTGTATAAGATAATTTATTTTTTATAAATTAATGTAAAAAATTAATAATATAATATAGTAAACATTAATATATAAATGCATAATAAAAACATAATGTTATTATAATAATCAAAAATATTAATAGTGTATTAATAATACATATATGTATATATAAGATAATAATTAATTATTTATAAATTAATGTACAATTTATTTTTGTATATAAATAAATAGAATAAATGTTAATACTATTGTATATTATAATACTTTATTAATAATAAATATAATAAATATTGATAATATTGTAATTTATAATGATTAGAATATTAATAACAATATATTAATAATAAACAAATATAATATATTACATAATTATTTATTATGGAGTTTCGAACTCGGTGGGTCTCATGAAGCCAACTGATAAAGTCTCACGATATTGACCTTCAACTGATAGCTACAGATGGAATTTTTAGGCTTTTTTGTTAGTGGTCCCGTGGCTCACTGTGACTCATCACTTGTTCAATTGTTTTACTGCCATCTAGTGGTGAGTTTTGGGGTCTAAATACTGCGCTACGTCCAGTTCTCCGATTAAAATCTAAGATCACGAAAGTGCCAATTAACGACAGAAGTTTGGTGTCATTTTTCGCCGTCGTCTGGCGGCCGGATTAGACGGAACCGCGTGTCTGACACCTGCTTCAGAGACCCTCCGATGCAGATATCCCCCCCCCCCCCACCCGTTCTCGCTCTCTCTGCTGTCATCTCTTCCCTCTCCGTCACCGGAGGCGTTGTTTAAACTGTCAATTTTCGCGGGAGGGCTTCGTTTCATGTCAGCGGAGGGGGGTGGGAGTGTGACGCGGCGAACCCACCTGGGTTGCTCGGGGACATAAAAATCCGACGGAAAGCAAGTTTCAACCAATGTTTCCTTCAAAAAAAGGCAAAGTTCTGCAGTAAAAATAAACCCAAACAGATTAAATAAAACAGTGCATCAGTGAGTCGCTGCTTTGACAGTATCATAAATAAAAAGATGACATGGAGCGCGAGGCGGTGCTGATGAGGCTGCAGTTTCTTGTCAGGGTTCATTCAAAGTTTCTCATTCAGGTTCCCGTAACTTGTCGTCGTCCCGCGTTTGACGAGCGTCGTCTCGTCTCCTCCCCGAGGTCGGGCGCCGCCGTCTGGATCCCTCGTCCGGATCCCTTCGCCGCGTACCGCCCGGCTCTGGCCTCAATCATCGCGACCGCTCGCACCGATCCGAGGCGGTTTTGACCGGCCGACCTCCCGCGATTGCCTCCAGAGTAAATTAGTCGGTGACGCCGACACGAGCAGACAGTTTGTCCTAGAAATTCCCGACACCTCGGCTTGTTGTGTCATGGCTCTGTTTGCTGATGGGAAACACTGAATCCTCCACTCAAAGAGGGAGAGAAAAGTGTCTTTGAGAGGGACCGAATGTCTCGTTTGAAACGTGTCACGCTGACATTCAGAAAATACGGTTCTTCGATCTGTGATGAAGCAGCGAAGGTCTTTTGAGCCCCGTGAAACATCGACTTTACTTGAACAGACCCGAATCGCTCTCCTAATTCATTTGCAAATTAGTTTCATTACTTTGTGGTTTTCACCCCCGAGGAGTGGCAGATAATTGGCACTTTCCCACCAGCCGAGAGAGGTGCGAGCTGTGTACCAACTGATTAACACCGTCTTGGAGCTGAATAAACTCGTCGGCTACGTCGGCACAAAATCAAAAGAACGACGGGCTCATTTGGAGACGCGCGCCGTCATCCAGCCGCCCTCAGCCTTCAGTTCATCCAGCGTCTCGTACGACTGGAAGCGGAAGCAGATTGCACCGTTCTGTGAAACGTCTTTATCTGAGTCCCGTTTTTAAGAACACGCTTCCAGGTTGTGTATTTGTAGAGATGAGGGAGTCCATTTCTTGTCCGTATGGACAAAGTTGGTGCAGCCAAGAGCTAAATCCATCAAATATTTGTTGTTTTTTGTCATTTTCGAGGTGCTAACTTAAAAAAAACAAGTTCCACGCCATCATAGATCCAGACTAATGTGAGCTTCTGTATGTGTTCTCGATATCCTGACTTTATTCCTTCAACTTCCACTTCCTCTGTCTTGTTTCTCTGATCTCAGAGTTTTGCACTCTGGTGCCACCTACAGTTCGGGCGGACATACGGCAGCGTTTTCAGTAGAAATCGGTCCGTCTGGAAGACAAACTGTTCCCGAAACATCTCCGTCTGCTCGGCTTCTCCTCGAGCAGAGTAAAACACGCTCCATTTGGCGCCATCTCGCACCAGCCGGCCGTCCTGTTTCACCAGCCACAAAAACAAAAAAGCATCCTCTCGCTTCTTGCCGCGCAATTTGGTTCTCCTCCACCCCCCGCCGCTCGCCGAGTGGCACAGCGTGGGTGATTGGCAGCTCGCTGGCCACGACGGGGGGGGGGGGGGAGCTGCGCCGATAACAAGCCGGGAGGAACACAGAGCGCCGAGGTTTGCCTTGGGTCCTCGGCGGCCCGGTACTCGTTTGACCTGAAAAACATTCCTCGGAGAGATAGCGGCGGATTACTCTCCACGAGGCCCCTTCGCCTTTCTGCTCCCCCCCCCCCCTTTTTGTGGAGTTCACACGCATTTTGTTTCCTTCAGCAAAAGCGGCTTCGGCGGAGCAAAGATAAGCAGCGAGCCAGGCTGGAGAACCCGCGGATGCTGTGTATTAAGCGACGTTTTTGGCAGAAATAGGACTAAGTGAATATTTTAAATGTCCACATGAGGAAGGGACGAGCGGTTCGGGGACGAGACGTTTTATTGTGCGACCGCGACGAATGTAAACCCTCTGCAGAGAGACATTTCTCTGTTTGTTTTTTATAACCTCGAGCCACAAATTTGCCCCGAAGTGCGCCGCCGCCGGAACAATACACACCGTCTGTGGACCCCTCGATTCAGATAAGGGAAAACTCGCAAGTAAATCTTCAGAGGACGCGGACGAGAGATGTCTGATACAACTTGGGCCAAGAGAAAAACTTTCGCAGCTCGTCGCTTCCATCAAGGTTATCGCCGCGTACGTTACAGCGGCGCCTGAATCAAATGAATAAAATTAATGTGGAGTGTAAAGCCGCAAGAAGAAAGAGGAAGAAAATGGTAAAGTTTCTGCTTTAGTTCATTCTGTACCTGAATTCTGACCTCCTCAAAATGCCACGAACGGAGAAACAAAGGAGGAAAGCCTGAATGCCTTTGATGCAGAAACGGTTGTAAAAACCAGAACACACACGAATTCAAAGGGATTAATTATATAAAGACTGATATAAGCCGGAGTGACGTCAAAAATAACCTCGTAATACCACAAACGAGAGGTAAATACAGACGGCTTCAGGTTTCTTTGTTTTGCAAAGTAAATAAGTCGTTTGAATACTTAGTTTTGAGATCGTATGCGTGGACAGTTTCCCAGAGCTACAATGGCTTAGTGGTCAACGTGCACCTGGAAAGATTTTCTTGTGAACACTTGAAAGTTTTTCACTAGCAATCATTTTGACGTTTTATTTTTGATGTTTTTTTTAATAATAATTAATTAATTATTTCACATTGTTACTTGAACCAAACACAACCACCGACTATGGTTGTGTTCCAGTCTACAATAATATTAATAATAATAAAAATAAAAATAATATTAATAAAATAAATAAAAATGACAATAATCCAAAAACAACAACAATATAATAATAATAATAATAATAATATAATAATAATAATAATAATAATAATAATAATAATAATAATTACAAATATTTTTCAGAATGCATTTTCATTTTTTTTACATAAATTTATTTCTTTTTTTAATTAGATTTTATATTTTTGCATTATTTATTTCTGGATGAACTGAGTCGCTAAATAAAAATTTTTCTGTATTAACTCAATAAATTACTATTTTTTTATTCATTTTGTTATATGTCCTAACCGCAGTTTCATTATTTATCAAATCCTTTCCTACAAATTGAGAGTCCTAACCACCACTGACTGCACATCTTTATATTCATTTGATTGAATTATTACAATAACTGTCTATTCTGTTTCATCATAAAACTTTCAACATGGAAATCCATCAGCCGGCCATTTTATACGGATGATAAACCATAAAAACGATGTCATCGCGTGAGGAGTTTTCGGGGGACTGGAAGGCGGCGAGGAGCTGCTTATTCAATGTGATATTCTGTGACAAGGAGAAACAGTTTCAGCAGCGCTGAAGGTTGAACCAGACGACACTGATGACAGAGCGAATTCAGAGCGGCAACACAATCTTAATCAGTCAAATTATTCATGAGAAGCGTGTGAAGTCACTGCCAGCGTCCTTCAGACGGATTGCGGCGCCTCACTTCTTGCTGTTTACCTGAGAAAAAGGATGAAACAGAAGTGGTTTCACGCTCAGGTTTGTCGCGTCTGCTTGTGTGGGTTTTTTTTGAGTGTGTGCGCGTCGTCTCTGCCGTCACCTGGCCCACAGAGTTGTCTGACTTCACATCGGACACCTAATTCGGTTCGACACGGCCGGGGTTAATGAAAATCCCCTCGGATATCAACACCGGAAGGTTTCTCCCGCGCCCGCCGCTTGTCGCCCAGCGATCTGCTTGTCGCCGTGTATCTGCGACGTGACAAATGATCGCACGTTTGCGGCACTTGGCAGGCCGGCCGATTTCGCATCCTGATTGTTCCCGACGTGGAAGTCATCCGCTGCTGCTGCTGCGCTCTGGATCTTTTGGGTCTTTGGGAGAGAAAAAAAGCAGGTTTTCCGCCTTCACGGGTTCACTCTGTGGTTAAACTGGTGAGATTTACTTTTTTTTTATACAATTTGTTCTTGTGTTGGGCGCTAAGCACTTGTTGCTATGGTGTTTTTATTTTTGTTCGTGCCGCTGTCAGGCAGGCCAGTGCGGCGCCGTCTTTATTCTTGGACTTTTCTGCCTGAGTTTATCTCAGCAGCTTCCATTTCACCGTCACAGTAGCTGTCACTACTCATGCGATAACAGCCCACTTCTTCAGCTTCTATTACCCGCGGTGAGACGTCTTAACCCCTCCATGGCCAAGGTTATTCAAAGTCCACAAAATCAACTCTTGCACACCGATTCTTGGCAGCTATTCAGAGCTCCTCTTTCTTTCATTTTTTGCCCCTTAATCCAAACAAAAATCAATAAGAAAAGTAAGAATTCATTTTATTAGAGCCATTCTTACCTTCACGTAAAATCAAATTAATATCTTTGCACCATCTTGCGAGATTTAGCATGTCTGGCACTATTACGAACCGGCTGCACTACCGCCTTTAGCTACCAGGGTCAGTCACGAGCACAATACTACCAAACAGGACTAAAGTATGTCACTGAAAAAGAAGGTACGACCCTGATTTCACGCATCTTTTTCGCAACATCTAGTCTTTTTACTTGAATAAAAAAATGGGAGTGAAATGGAAGCTTTCATCAATGTTGCACTGCAGCATTTGACCACAAGAGGACAGCTGTGAGCAGAAAACACTCCTGGGAAGGTCTGAAGCTTCATCGCCATGGAGACGTAATTATTTGAGCAAAGTTTCAATGTAAATTTGGCATCAAGAAAGTGAGAAGAACTGAAAATGAAGCACTATACACTCCAGGCCTGTAGGTGGTGCTATAATGCTAAAACAAAACCCAAGAAGAAGACGTGATGCATACTGATAAAATCCAGCAAACGTAAGCGAATAAAAAGTGCAGGTTACAAAGGAGAGGTTTGATCTTACACATAAATAAGTAAACGGCAAATTTTCACCCATTTTGTTCGGTGAAACCTCGGATTTTGACGTCCGACTATCAGATCTGAACACTTGCGACACTGAAAATCAAACGAAACAGGAAGTGAGTTCTCCTCTCAGTCAACTAAGCCATCAAAAAAGTGCCGATGATTGTTCTCGTTGAGCCTCTAATCTCTAATTGTTTGATTAGTTCATTGTGAGAGCGCAAGATGAGGACATTCAAGTGTCTGAACTCCACTACTGTATTTAATTTTAATGCCGCCGCTGCGAAAAATACAGAAAATTGCCAGATCAGTGTCACATTTAGTGAACTGTCACTGAGAAGTTTCCCTTTCATCTGATAGAGAAATTGAGTTTTGCCCTAATCTCCTCTGAAAAATAAGTTTCCCCCTCACTCCACGTCCTCATTTTGTCTCCGGCTCTCGCTCTTGTATTCTTCGCCGCGGCCGTGATTGAGGGGGAAGTGGGCTAAATAAAAGGCGGCTTTATAGTCGGGCAACTTTGATGTCGAATCGATAGATCCAAAAGAAAAGTGATCTGCAGCCATTATGTATTAAGTGAAGGGGCTGCTCTCACTCGGCTCCTGTCCGGCTCCGCGCTATCACGCCAACACAGGCCCGCCGACATCAGCAGGAAGTGATTACAGATAGACATCGCGAGAAAAGGGACCAAAAAAAGAGGTGAACGGAAGCCAAAACGTTCAATCCGTGGACGGTGAGATGGAGAGATAACGTGGACGCCGGGTCAATTCACTGCAAAACGTGAGTGTCACTGAAATTATGGCTCGCGCAACACCGGCTGTGTGGAGACGGATTAAAGGCGAGTCACAGATTCAAAGCCGCCGCACGCATCCTGAGAGATTTTCTTGTGGACGCCCCACAGACTGCAGCTCCACCTGAGCCTCTGGATATTTCTCGTCAACGTCGGCGCTGATCAGAGGACGGAGTCTGGAGGTTTTCGGTCGACTTCCTGTCGAGTCAGGTCGGTTGGTTGGTTCAGGTCGAGTCGAGACGCGTCATTGGTTCGTTTCTCATAAGAGAATCTCGCTAAAACTGGAATCCTCGCTGTAATATTCACCATTCATCTACCGAAGCAATGAAATGTGGCTTCTTACTACAGTTCCTTATACAGCGTGTATGAGTATGTGTGTGTACTCACAGCTTAATGCAAGTATTTACTGGCTGTTTGTACTCGTATGAAACGAGGAGTCTTCGATGGTCAAGGTAACACACCTCGTTTGAGCGGTGACACCAATGTCATCGTTGAAAAGGCCTTTAGATTCGCCACAGAAAAGCGTAAACCTGCATCCGCCGAGAACGCTGAAATGACTCGGTGTTTACTTTACGTCTCCCGTTAAAGAAACGCTCAACGACAACTCATAAATGACTGAAATTGGCACGTTGGCATCGCGCGAGCACGTATTCCCGATGATAAAACAAAGCCCAACAAATTCAAACTGTGTTTTTTTCCCCAACCACAGGTTCTTATTATCTTCCTTGAAAAAGGCGCTGTGGAACGACTGTTGGCTACAAAGCCGCCTCATGTCCTCCATTGTTGTGGTTTGCGTGTGTCGCGTGACAGAACATGAATCGCTTCGCCGACAACACCACGCACGCCGAGGCAGGAGGCGGTTATTACGGAAACAAGAGAGTAGGATTCGAGTAGGAACTATCTTGTTTCCGAAGAAAAGCAAGAATCCGACTCGAATCCAAGTAGGAACTGTTGGAAAAGCTCCAAAAGAGTTCCTGGAACCTAAGAACCAGTTCACCAGAGCCTTTTGATAGTTGATTCCTACGAACCGTACTCGTGAAAAACCACATCATGTTTCCCTTTTTCCGCTCTAGTACAGATACGTGTGTACAGTTACACAAAAGAACCACAAAGGAGTTCAAACACTGAAAGGACTCGAACCAGGTTTTTTGTGCTGTGAGGGAAAAAGCGAACCACTTTTCCCACAGTGTCGCTCTCAAAACCGTCATTTTCAACGATGCGACTGATATCAGACATCCGGAGAAGGCTCATAAAAAAGGTTTGAGGAGAAAAAATTACACTTTTGATCGTTAAGGTTGGGAGGAAACGCTTCTAATGGAGGCGAGTTTGTTTTGTGAGGGGAAAAAAAGCTGCATTTATTGAACCATCAGCAGCGAAAAGCACTTCATGTCACGCTCGGCGATTCTGACAAATCAGCACAAAAACGCCACATTAAGATGTGATTTCCTCGCTGGATCAATCTGTCACCGCGTCACTGAGGAGCTGCAGGACTTTACGACGGCTCGGCGCCTCGACGTGGCGCCCGGCATACAAATACGCCGTCGCCGCCGGTAGAACTCCTCCGACCCGTTTCTCCCGTCAGGATTCACACGTGGTTTTCCGCGAACGTAGAGGCAGTTTTTTTTGGACCGAGTTGTGTCGTCTCACATTGAAAGAACAGAAAGTACTTCTTTTTTGAATGGAGGTGTGAATCTGTTCCCGGGGGAGGTGGAGGAGGGGCGTCGCACTGATATAAATCATCGCGGAGGAGAGAATTGTTTGTGACAGCACCTTCTTATTCGCGCGGGACGCAAACTGTCGCATGCTGCGTTTCTCCACAAATGGGGCTGAGATTGATTTCTCACTCTGTCTCGGACGTCAAAAATCCAGATCCAGCGAGGGGCGGAGCTTCTTTAACGTTATATCATCCCTTTAGAAGTGACACAAGTGGATCCAAACAACAAACTGAGTCCAATAAACAATCTATTGGACAGTAAAATCAACTAGGACATGTAAACGCAAGTAAAATAGTCGATTATAAGATATAAAACAAAATGTTCCTCATGTTCCCTGTTTCATTTTTTAGGAATTTAACCCACAAATCATAAAAATACTCTATATAACTTATATTTGTCTATAAATCTGATGTTTTTCCACTTACAAACGATCACTTTTGCTCGGTGATTCATTGCAGAAAGCTTCGGTGTTCCCCCTCGTGTTGTTTTCTGGAAGCTTTTATTTTGGACATGCTGTTCCTGCGTTTTTAACGTTTCCCTTTGCCCCCCCCCCCCACCTCCTCGTTAGTTAATCGCTCTACCTGACCTCCGCGCACAACTTTTGCGGCGCTGCTAACAGCTTGTTTTCCGTTGTTTACCTCTGCTTGCCGGGCAGCGTTGTAACAGGGAGCGACTGAGGTTCCTCGTGGTGATTAAAGTGTGAACGCTTTTGTGTGAAAGAAGACTGAAAAGACGGCGCGAGAGGTGAGAAACCCTGACAAGAAAAGGACTCCCTCTCCGCCGTGTGGGCGAGAACAGAAGGCAGGAAACAATGAGGCTGTCCCGCAACTTGGTGACTCGGCGGGCCCTCTGGTGGCGGAATGGAGTAACTACAATAACAAGTAGAACAGCAAACTAGCGCGTAAAATCCAGATTTCTTATCAAATCGTGTGGGAAAAAAAACAGGATTTTACAGAATTATGTTTATATAACAATCTCTCGAACAAACAACATCATAGCTTGCAGTATAGCCCATCAAATGCCAGCTAACGTAAATATTTGAGACCAGGATGATGCACAAAGACATTAAAAACACATTTTATCTTAAATAACGTCTCTTACAAACAACATTGGTAACTCACTTCCTGTTCACATCACATCCATATTCAAATATTGCATTGAGATCATTCACTTGGCTAGCCCTCAACATCATCAGATACTTTAGTCCGCAACATATTTGGTCATAAATGTGGCCCGAAAATTCACTTTTACAACATAACACAAAGAAGGAAAGTTAACGACAAAAAGCACAAACAGAAAATTGCGTGACTTCCTGTAAGTCACTGTTTCCATGCGCCCCCTGCTGTAAAT
>JASSRZ010009123.1:0-29595 GCA_032164315.1 Malacoctenus gilli | reverse complement strand
TCACCCTCTCATCTAATATTCCATTGTTTTTTTTATTCTTTGTCAAGTTAAAAAGTCTGCTTCCCTCCTTTTGGCTTAGGGGTGACCCACTGTGGACCCTCAGGATTGCCCCTCAGGATTTGGGAATCGCTGCCGTTTTCCATGAAACTCACTTTCATTTATACTACGCTTTAGGTAACTGAAACAAGACAAAAACAAAAGTCTGCAGAGAAATAATAAGTGAAACATTATGTTGGGTTTACAAAACTGAACTAAAACTTAAGAATTTGCACAAAACATCTTTCATTTTCATGTCTGTGGACAGATGGCCTCTGCATACACAGCGATGGGACCAGACCAACAACAAGCCATTTCTGCGCTGAACCTATCAGACAACTCCATCTCCAACATTCACCTAAGTAACAGCTTGATTGACAGCCTTTCAGTCATATTGCAACTCAAATTATTATTAACAGTAATTGGAAAAAACAACATTTAAGAACTAACTGAATCCAAATGGCAGCATAAGAATTAACATTTCAAGCTTCTTATAGTGTTTATCAGCATTTTCCCTTGAATGAAAGTAGAAAAAAATTCACGTTTTTTCAAAATAGAAAAAACACAGAAAAGTACAAATTTCTTCTAAAATTCAAAAAAAAGGTATTTTCAGAATATAAAAGTTAGTTTATTGCTACTAATGAAGAATCCAAATGTATTAAAAACCCAGTTTCAACAAACTATTAACTTCTTTTTCAAATCTTAAATGTCAAAAGTCTCTGGTGATGACGAGCAGCTTCATGGCCTCACTCCCCCCTGGGCGCTGATTGTTTGCTCTGCCATAACCATCACGGTGCGAGTAAACCTCGCCTAATTAAACAGAAATCACAGGGATAAAGAGTCCCTCCTGATGCCGAGAGGCAGCGGGAGTCCCACTCCAAAAGGCTTGCTGAGGAGCTGCGCGACACTTAATCACGCCTTAGCCTGGGAGCAGAGTGCCTGACAGCCATGTCCACCTCCGTGGATAAGTGACTGTCATCTGTTCTCCCGCAAACCCCGACGTCTGACAGCCACTTAGCATGTAGGATTTCTCACCTCTCTGCAGATGCCCCTGTCATCGCAGTGGGGTTAGAACAGCGTTACCTGTCAGAGGCTCCCCGGCTTAGCGCTGACAGAATCCTGCATTAAAACACAGAATTAGTCACTTTATCCCAAAAAAAGGGGAGTTGGGGTGGGGTGCGGGACCCGCAGACAGGGCACGGGCATCCAGGCAGGCTGGAAACGAAGCAAGGGCCTCTGCGCCTTTAATTTTTTTATTTAGTTAGGTTTTTTTCCCTATATGTAGAAATGCAGTCAGACGCGAGACATTTCCTCAAAGCTGACCTCAGGTTTGATGGCACTATTTTTGTTCGGCGAGCTGTGTATCGCTCTATTTTAAGGGATTTGTGCAAGCCGGCATGCAAGAGAAGAGAAGATGCCCAGTAATCGCAAACGTCCAAGGTCATACAAGCGAATGGGCAGCTTCGACTCCCACTGACAGAAATATTTCAACTACACTTGACTCACACACATGACATCACATAAATATATATATATGCAATGTCTATAGAATGCTTAAAAAGAGAGAGAGAGGAAGGAAGAAGATTACAGTGAAAAGAAGAAAAAAGAAAAGTATAACACAGAAGAACAAGAGAAATTTGAAATCAGATCTTCATTTTTTCTCTCAGGCTGTCTAGTGAATAAGACATTTCACTTTCATATTCTCTACTTCAGTTAAAATACATTAAAAAATAACACAAATATCTTTAAATTAAGTTCAGATTTTATTCATTTTTTCTCATGATTACATATTTTGCTTTTGTATTTTCTCTGTTTCAAAGAGTTTCTCTTTGAGCATAGGCTTCCTCATAATTTGGCATTAAAGAGCTGAGCTGCCTTGTCTGAATAGAAGCTGATGAAGAAACTGGCTCTCATAAAATGAACTTATGATTTAATACTGGAAAAACAACATCAACTGTACCTGAAATGCCGATGCAAAATATTATTATTGTAGGTTTCTTACCATTTGCATGTTACACGCTTCAGTTGTTTTCCTTTATCCATTTCAGCCTACCAGTGGTTTATATTTAGATGGTGCTCTCCCGTGTAAAAAAGATGTAATCTGAGAGAAAATAATGAATGTCAAGTGGATCAGTGACTGTCGGTTTCGGTCCAAGTCAGCTTTTTACAAGGAGGTTGAGACTTCCATGGAAACATCAAACGCAGAAGAAAAGCCGCATACCGTGTCTGTCTCAAAGATGCTACATCTGCTCAACATCTGTCTGCTCTCTTCAAAGCAGCTAATCATTTGCTCTGCCCACACATCGAGCGCACCAGCCCGCCGAATCCCAGCAGCAAACACTCGCGTTCACAGATGCTGCAACCAAAGGGAATCGGTGCGGTTCAGGGAGAGTTTAACCAAAGCGCCGCAAAGGTTCAGAGGAGCAGAGGCACCCCTGCAGGTCGTGCCCAGGTGTCGGCCATCAGCTGCAAGCTGGAAGGGTGGGACCTGGGCAGCTGACTCAAGTGACTCATACATCTGGTTCACTCTGAGGGACGCAAGAGGACTCGAGTCTGTAAAAGGAATCGGGTTCCCCTTTCCTGGTACACAACCGAATGGGAGGAACTCGGGGTTTGGTGACACTGCAGCTCAGACATATAATGGAAACGGAAAAAATGGGATCAAGGCAGAAAACCTTTCGGACTGAACGACGACTTACTCCACAGAAGGTGTTAATTCATTGTTTTAAAATATTCCTTTGAATTTTGAGGGGTTTTTTTGTCCATCGTTAAATTTATTTATGAAAATTAAACAGTTTGTTTTTCAATTTCAATCAACAATTTTTGGTTTTCAGCTGGAAACTTTTTCTGTAGCAACATTTATTTGTTTTTTTATGGTGTTTGTTTCTCAGAGTCACAGTTATTTGATTACATTTGAATTTGTAATTTATTTATTATTAGATTTTTTTTTAAACCAAAACCACAATTACACAACAGGGGGTCAATGTTTTTCCCTCCTGGTAATGATCCATTCTTCTACTTTTTTTAAAATCATGCCTCTCGGAGCCAAAATTCATCCATTCATTCAGTTACAAATACAAAAACAACATTTTTCCTACTACCGCTGACTTCGTCATCTTTCTCTCTATTAAAAAACGTGAGCAAAAAAATATCACGTGATAAAGAAAACTTTTCTCAAAGAGAGAACGCGGGCCTCTTGCCGAGCACGATCGGTTTCAGCCTGTCAGAGCCACCTGACTGCGGCGTGACTGATCTTACTCGGTATGACTGGGGGAAGGGGGGGGGGGTGCAAGCGGCTCTCCGTGGGGCACCAGATGCAGTGTGAATCTTTGGATGGGGTGGACATGTGATAGATAAAAAGTGTCATTATCTGCAGCAAAACATGAGGGTGAAGAGAAATCTCTCACCTCAAACGCTTGTAGCAAATCTCGCAAATCACGCGTCAAATTTTTTTCCCTCCTGTTTCCCATCTGCAGGGAATGATTGGATGCTTGCTTTCCATTTTTTCTATCTTATTAAACAATCAAATGAAATGTAATTGAAATAAGTGTACTGAAGTCTCATTTCAATTTACGGAACATGCATATTTTTTGGTTGAATGAGCGATCATTAAAGGACTGCAAAAAAAGACATGTGTCAGAACTGAATGGGTTAATCAAGCCATTGACTGGACAAACCCGAGGCATGCGTGGGCGGAACCTTTCAGTGATCCCGCAGCAGTCTTGCTGATATCCTGTACTCCCCAAGCATCTATCCAAGGATCCACGCTGGCGATGTTCTTCTAAAAATACCCTTTTGTTGCTCCTGCATAGCCAAGAGACTCAGTCCAAGGGCATGCACATTAATATCAGGTGCAAATCAAACCTGGTTGTTACTGTGAAGGCTCATTGATTCTCCATTTATGTAGTAAATCAAATGCAGCCTTTTCAAATGATGTTACCAAACACTTCATTCTGTTCTTGACACGCACATTACACAAAGCCTCCACTAGGGGGCAACTCAGACTCATCAGCCGATGGAAATACCTCCAATGGCAACAGGTAGCTTGTAACAGGTAGGTGATTTTAGAATAGACGTAAAACTGAGAAATTTGAGGAAAACAAAGATTCGTCAAAATAAAAGTGTGTGGTTTCCCCGGTCGGATGATTATTGTTTTCACTGATGTACTCCAATCCCGTTTTGACACCGAAGAGTGCCAACAACTCTTCGCAGGGTACAGTGTACTGCGGGCAAAGGAAAACATCTTCATGAAAGATAATTAACACTTCCAGTACCCCATTTGCTTATCAACTCCATTATTGTGAAATTTCAGTAAAATGCAAGTGAGTATTTTCCAAAAATCCAGGGATGAGAGCGAGTCAGTTGCCTTTCTGCTAGCGAAGTCCTAATTACAATTTATACAGTAGCTTAATTAAGGCAACAGGTTACAAAGGAGCCAGAATTTAAACCCATTTAATAAAAATGAAAATGTGTGCGCGTGGTGCGTGAGTCTCTGTTTCACTCTGCTTTGATTGCCAGTGCTTTGAAAACAAAGCCACTAGATACTCCTTTTGTTCTTTTCCCCTCCCCTGTTTCCTTCATGTGGGAGACGATTAATCAGCTCCCTCGCAATGACTGCATGCCATTGATCTCTATCAGCAGTCTGACAGGGTTTCGACATTCCGCTTTGCCCCCGCACGCACGGACGCACGCAGGTGCATTAACTACATTCAGCCCTGGGAGAGTGCGGCCTCAGATCAACATGCACCAATTTCATCTACAACAGATGAAATCCGACGAAGGCATGTACCCGTTGCGCCTCCCCTATGTTTGATCAAGAGCTTTTCAGAAGTGCAAAACTACATTTGGCTTCTGTGGTCAAAGAGCTACTCGTGTTGAGCAGGGACGACCGTTTGTAATATGTGCTCTGAACCTCCAGAGCAAAAGAACACGAGTGTCCACTGCAACTGATATATTATTATGCCAAAGAGAGGTTATGCCGTCTTAGACCATTAGTGGCAGGAATGAGTTACTCGAGTAACTCATTGGCCCCTGGAATGGCTTCAAAGTTAATTTTGAGGTTCTTATTCAAAGTGTGGGTCACAGCCCCCTGGTGGGCTCTAAAGGTACTGACAGTAGTTAATAAAAGGTCAAATTTTGCTACAGCGAGAATAAAATGACTTAATCTTGTATACAGATAAAATATATTTAAACAGAGAGCTGATGACAGAGAGCAAGTGATGATACAGAGTTCCAGGGAAAGAACAGAGGGATGGATTTTAGACCTTGCTGGCATTTCCTTTTCATGACCATCTCAACTACCACATGATGTTTCTCCATGACGTTCCTAACTGTTGTGATAAATCATTTCAACTCTTGATGTGTGAGTCAAAACTGTGGAGTAGTTGCTACACCGAAATTTTTCCTTGGAGAAAAAAATGTGAAAATATGGGATAAATGTAATCTTCGAGAGGAAAAATAAAGTCGACTTAGGTGTTTGTAAAAACACTGACATACTTTTTACACCTGATTGTAGCAGCTTCCTTCGCAACAGCATGTTTGTTTTCATTCCCTGCCAATATCTGCCCACAGGGCCAGACCTGCTCTGTTACTTTTTGTAGAGCTTTAATAATATTGGCAGAATACCAGCATCGGACAATCAGCCAATCAATCATCTGAATTACACTACGATGCTGACATATGTTCAATAATTTATGTTCAAGCTGATATCAGCCAGTGGCAAGGTGATAATCGCGCACATCCCTTATTTCATAGAATAAATGAGTTCAGTTTTTTAAAATATTAACCTAGAAAAAATACTTCACACAAAACCAACAAATGTCTTGGTTTCCAACTGATCAATCTCCAACCGAAGGGACGGGGTCACGTTTTAGGATTAGAGCTTGCTTGGGGTAACACCTCTTGTTCAAACCCTTGACATTTAAGCTCTGCTCTTCTCTTTGGTGGTGAAGCATCTGCTGCCATTATGCTACGATCCATAGAGCTCTTTTATGGCCTTTATGATAAAGGTTATAGATCCGTTTGAGTTCTGAGAGGAATTTGTAAAAGATGTTCCCACGAAGGGATCCTTTGACCCAGACCACCAGCCAGTTGCACTTATTTCAGTGCATAAATGTATCTGCTGAGGCTTGATTTATGTATAAACTTCTCTTTATTTTTTGGTGCTTTTAGCTTCTCTGTCCATGGGGAAAGGACTCAATGAGTCACAGTAAAGCCGTGTTCTACTTTTGGCAATGCTGTGTTAGTAACTGATGAGACACTCAGAAAGCCTGGTACTCAACGCTTTGTGCAACTAAAGAGTTCTAAAGCGGTCCTGAGGCAACTGTTAGCTTTAGCATTGGTGATATTAGCTAGTTGTGTTGCTGATTTTTCAAACAGACCACAGAAAAGACATGACTGTATGGGGGTGGAACTGTCTTTGCATTCACTGCATCCACTGCAGGTTGTCTCCTCTTCCCCACATGGCCATACGGTCAGTGGGCGGAGGCCTCATTGTGACATCCTGGTCAGCTCAGATAGGTCTTGAACTGCAGCTTGGGTAGGTCTTGACTGACTTGTCAAACCAGAGCGGAACCTTTGCAAATGTCTATAATGACAGTTTTATTTCAAGGTCTTTTATATTTTCCTTTGTCTGTGCCCCTACACCTAACCACCAGATTATCATCTTCCATGGGTTCTGCCCTAATGAGCCCTGCCAGTAGCTCAGGCTTTTGCTGATATATCTGTGGTGCCACAGGTACCCCTGAGGCCAGTATTACCAGAGCTTCCTGCTCAAGGGTGTGCTTGAGTACCTCTTTTTCCCTTGTAACTTACACTCAAGGCCACGAATTGTGTTTTGGGTTTTTTTGCAAACCTTCAGCTTCTCTGGTTCCTTGACAATAACCATACTGCTCATCCAAGTGTCCAGCTCTCTTGTCTAACTGAGTCTTGAGGGCATCTCTGAGAGGCATATGAACATGACTTGGACAAGTGATGGAGCTGCATCTTTCTTGAGCTCCCAGTGGGCATTCCCTGTTACTGATTCGACTAGAGCGCTGACATTGCCATCCTAAGTACAGACAAGGGGCTGCCAATTTAGAGGCTCTGAGCCACTGTATCTGACCATATGTGTCTCCTTAGGTTCAGTGAAGTCAAACCGAGATGCTCACTGTTTTTTGTTTGCCTATGACAGGGGGGTTCTCTGTCCGCTCCTCACTATATTGAATCCCAGCTTGTGTGTTTTTCCCCTCATGACAAACTGTCCTAAATTTGCCAGTGGATTACATTGACGAGCTTGCAAACAATACTAGCCTGGTTTGGCTTGATAGTAGCTTTGCCTGGGGTGCCCTGGCTCCTAGTGTCATTTATGCTTGTTAACTCACAGGTCACCTCTAAATCAAACCGGCACCTCTAAACCCACCGCCACCCCAACTCCCGTCCAGTCTGATATCAGCAAACCATTCTTAGTCACATCCCTGCACTGACTCAGTGCCCTCTACTGTGAATTTTTGTGCCTCAGGGTCCGTCCCATCCATATCCGCTGGGGATCTGGTGTCTGCTACAGTCAGCAGCCTGGTGGCTTGGCACCTCTTCATGCAGACTTTCGCAGAGGTTTGCTGTTCCACAAGACCATAAAATACCATTTATATCTTATATTAAACACACAAATGTCCAAAGCACATTTGAGAGCAACACTTCTGACTCAAATGTGTTCAACAGGTAAAACCAGTTGAGATCAAACCACTGATATGAGTCGAAGTACTTTGAAAGAGTGATTAAGAGGAGATGAATGAATCCTTCCTCTCCAGCAGCCTCAGCTGAACTGTATCCTTTTTTTTTTAAATGGCTGCCGCATTAAAACAAATGAGAGATTGATTGTATCAATTTTCTTCCAATGGCTGTAATTTAAAGCTGTGAGGAGAGGCTCCCGCCTGCGTCTGACCCACATTCTCTCCCTGAGCAAAGGAGAGAACGCACAAATCCACTCACAGTCGGGGAAACACTTCTACTTTCCTTGGCTCAGTTTTCTCACATCTTGACAGAATGGGGACAGTCTAATTTGATATATGGCGATAAAATTTTTTGCTTTCTCAGCAGAGCATAACAAATTATGTTTTGAAAAATGGTTACACTTTATTTCGCAATGCCCTAATTATGGCAAGATAAGGGCTTAATTGCAGGGGAGAAGCAAATGCCTTCACTTTGCCAGAATGTAGGTTGTTTAAACACTTGACAAATAATGAATGGAGGAGAGAAAAAAAAAAAAGTTGCGGGGAAGGCGAGACATCCGGAGCGCTCCATAAATACACCTGCAAAAAACTCTGGGAGCGAGGTGAGGAGACTTTGCATTGTGCCGCTTGTCTGGCGGTGCCGAAGTGAGACACGCGAGCATATTACTGAACATATGTGGGGATGGTTTGCATATGACTCAGCCACCCACTGAACCCGATTAAGCAAAGACCTCGATGAAGTTCCCAGTTTCCAGGAGCCTATATAAATGTAGATATATAGGCAATAAATGAAATTTCAGAAGGTGTGAGAGAGAGAAAAAAAAAATCCTCGAGCAAACAGCAAAGATTTCTCCCTGCGCCGCGTGTCCACGGCGGCTGGGTGATATACCCGCAAATCGATTTCTGACTGACATGAGGCAGCCTTAATGAGTCCTGTCATTACCATATTTATGAGTGACCACCACACATCTTCTCATATCACAGGAAAAAAAAGATTTTTTCTTTTTTTCCAGAAGCACAACCTTGCAATATGTGTTCCGCAGTCTCCCAGGCTCTAATTTGAACAAAAGGTTGCCATATAGCCACTGCTGGTCCTCTGGCATGCTAATGCCCTCACACTACTCCTGCATTGGAACCAGCTCAGTGCTCCCGGTCGACTGCTCCCAAGCTTCCCTCTCGCGTCCGAGCACAGAATTGGAGGTTTGGTTTGTTTGGCTTGGACACCAAATCGGGTGTCAGTTCCTTCCACCTTATCCAGAACATTCGGACCTCTGAGGCATGCGGGTGGTGGGGTCACATGCTATTTACTTGCCGCTAAGCTTCTCCTTTCTTGCATAGTAATATAATTGCTGAGGGACCCCTCCCGTTTGCTTCAATCATTTTGAATGCATGACCTTTCCTGAGAACAATGATCAATCAATAGCTGTTTTCCCTCATCAGCCTTTTCAAATTAAAACCGCTGAGTGAATTAAAAGCCTTTTTTTTTTCGAGCCGTAGTTATGAAGTGCAGCTGCTGGGGGCAGAAGCGGCCAGTCATGCGAGGCCTTTTCGGGCATCTTTTTTCTTTTTTTTTTAATTCTTGATTTGGCATCAGAGATCAAACAAGCTACCAGTTATTCATCAGCGACAACGGCGCATTCCAGGTCATTTGCATGTCATCTGTGTGACAAGAACACAGCAGCAGTTTGGTAGACTGCTGAAAAATCAGAAATGTCAGCGACAGTTCTGATTCAGGAGCAAATGGAGTGATGTGGTGTTAGCAGAGGATATTGGGGGAGTTTTGTTGGGGGGCTTTTTTGTAGCAGTTGAGTACCACCTCAGCATGGGTGGGCTCATCATAGCATGATGAGATGTCATTAACACAATGCAACAATAAGAAAAAAATTAGGGGTAGTTACACTCACTGTTGCCAACCTAGTGATTTTCTCACTAAATTTAGCGAATTTTAAGACCCCTGTAACGACCAATTTTCAAAAATGCGACTAGCGACGAATCTAGTGACTTTTTGTGGGGTTATTAAAGACTGACGTGAAGGCACGTGTCACCCACTCTTCTCAACCAGCAGCAGGTGCTGCTGTGAGCCCCTCCCCATCCCAAAGTAGAGAGTAAATGAATCGCACACGCATGAATTGGCTGATGGGGGGGGGGTGGACTTAAGGTGACCCTTACAGTGTCAATTACATGATAAACAAAGCAAATTATGCAAATTAGGTGATGAAGCCATTTAGCAACTTTGAGAACAGACAATAGCAGTCTTGGTCCCCCTCAGAGTTGCCACCCGTAGGCCATGGTTGTACTTGCTGTTTGGTCTGTATGCGGCCGTTGTTATCCTGTTTTTTAAAAGTTGCAAACAGAACTCCAGGAACCTTCCGTCACAGACCCCTTCAACTTCTACCAGATCGGGCTCTTAGCTGTACTCCAAAAAAGTCTTTCATCTTGAGCTGTAGAGGCATTTGACAGTAAGACCCCAGCAAGGTTTGGAAAGGAGATGTGATGACCAGACGTTCTCAGCAGGGGTCATTTATCAGCAGCAGTAACACTATGGATGTCACTTTGGTTGCTCTGAGGTTGACAACAGCACATCACATTATATTACAAGAAAAAAAACCTAAAAGTGATTTATTGCATAGAGACGATCTTTATCATTACTCAGGTATTAGAATTTGAGACGATCTGTTTCAATACATAATAGAAAATCTTTTTTTGGGGGGGGGGGGTCAAACAGCAGCTGGAGAAGCTAATTTTATTGCCAGATTGTGTTTTTTTTTTGTTGTTCAGTGGTCAGACAGCTGTTGTGTAAAGTATACTGCCTCATTTATGGCAGGGGATGGAGTCACTCAGCAAACTGGGGGAGTTCAATCATTCCTCTCCAACTTAAATTCACGGGAACATAATTGGAGACACATTCCAGCTGGGCTCAGAGGGAACCTCTGAGGAACTGCTGCATTATTGATTAGATCTGCAAAAAAACACACCTGCTTCCGTATCTGGGACCCGTTAAGTGTGTGTGTGTGTGTGTGTGCAGGAGGTCGGAGTCTCCAAAACAGTCCAACCTTGTCTTCCAGCCGGGTAGGCAATCTGGAGTCTGCGACCTGGACAATATGTCCAAACGTGTGTCCTGCCAGATTGTCCGCTCGCACAACTTTGGAAGGCAGCTCCACTTTGTGGGACTACTTTGTGTCTTACATTGTCAATGCAACTCACTGGGCCTGAAGTAAAATGAATACTAAAAATTCACACTTCGAACCTGTGGGATCTAATCAGTATCTTTACACTGAGCACCTTTTCTGTAAGCAATAGTTAACACTGTGTATGACACAAACTCATTTTGGCTTTAGGGTCAAATACACCCAATTGCTTTTGTAAGAGCGCCTGGCCGGTGATGTTCAATGATATTCTCACCTTTCAGTTTTCACAAGGAGTGATGCTAGCTTTTGATAGGGCCATCTGCTGGTCAGTACTTACTCTAAAACTCTAGAATGGAAAACCACCATTTTACAGCTTAAAACAGAAGTTTGTTGTAGTGTCTTCATTGGCCTAATATCCTGGGCCACATGTTTGGCACCTGAGGTAGAAGGGCTTTTTCCACTGTTCCAACCTATACAATAAGCACAGAAAATAACTAACCTAAGCAGCCGCAGTTCATAGTAGATGGATATATTGCTTTTGTGTCTTCCAATACGCTATGAACAAAAGTAAAACAAATAAAAAGCATTTATATGCATTAGGTCTCCAAAGCGAGTGAAAGGCCGCCGTTATTGTGAAAGGGAAACTGACAGTGCAGGAATGGAGATTTGAAATGTGCCAAGCAACACTATGGGGTTGAGAAAAGCTCTATGTAAATATCCACTGATTTCAATGTGAGGCGAGAGCCAGTCACACTTATTTCATAGTGCAGTTGGAGAGTTCTCCCGAAGTAGACACAGCTATCATCGGTCCGGGAGCCCATTCCTCCTACCTCAGCAAGAAACAGACAAAAAAAAACCTACAAACTGATGGCGGAGAGAGAAAACTGACAATCATGGACCACCCAGCTACTTTTTACACAGTTCATCCAAGACAGGTAAAGAGAGACCATTTCTCAATCACACAAATTTACCCATCTGTCATTTGATTGGCTCTTTGTGCGCAGCTTTATTTCCTTTTATTGATTCAGGAATACCTTGTCACCACTGAAAGGTGCTGGCTGCTGTGCAAGGTGCTGGCACACCAGCTGGGATCACTGTCTCATTCCAAGACACTTCAGCTCGTGAACGAGGACAGATGAGAGGATCAAACCACCAACCCTCTGATTGGACTACAACAAAAATCCACAGAGGGGAACCAGCGTCCCTTATTGATTTCCAACTCCAACGTTTCTGAAGGTTGAGATTGTAGTTTATGGGGGTTTTTTTCAGTCTCAGTCAACTTTTGTGCATTTAGAGCAATGATCGCTGAGAGGTATTCCAATGAAACACAGGATGCACAGGCACACACCCCCTCTTACAATGTACTACCTGGAACACGCATTGCTATGGGATGTCCAGTAGCAGTCTCAAAATTGCTCGTTCAACAGGAAAACACTGCAGTTGTGTGTATTTTATCTGCAGTGTTAACTTCCACTATCTTTTTTTAACTGGACTGTTCCACTGGTTGAACCTGCAGCTGCAGTTGCAGGTTGAATTCAAGGTCAGCTGAGTGGGTCTCACATGGGTTAACCGGTTTAAGCAGGGACAAACGATTCTCTGAGCGGGTTGTTGTTTGTTCGTGTCATCACAGCGTCTACAGAGGTGTCACCCGGTTTCTGCGTGCTCTTTGTTCACGAGTGTCAAAACATCTTCAGGTGTCTGATCAGGAATCATCAGTCACCCAACTTGTCGTCTTTTCTGGGGGAAATCCAAGTTTGAGAGTGCAATACGGAAACTAAGTAGGACTTGCTGAGACGTCTTTTTTTGTGAAACGTCAATCTACAGCCTTCACAGAGTATCACGGAAACCAGCAAAAACAAGTATGCTTAATGGAATAAAGTAGGGTAGTAGAGAATTGAGGGAACAATGTTTCCCAAAGACAAGGTCAGGCCCCAAGAATGGGCTGATTAAAGTTCACTTGATTTTGTTACTTTCCAAACAAAATTTGATGACAGAAAAGTGTTCAAAGTGTTCGTTCAGGGCCATTTTTCTAACAGCTGTACATAGTGCACATTCCTCCCCTTTGGTTCATTTAAACATGCACTGACACTGAACTCTCATGATTTAAAGTACTAACAAATTTATGTTTACAGCAAAAGAAGACTCAAGAATCCAAAACTTCTCTCTTCGTTATGCATTCATTGAAATATCTGATGAACTCTTGGACTGATTTACTGTGAACAAACTTCGACTTTGACTTCAGTGCTTTAACTACACTCCGGCGCGATTACAGCACTTTCACTGAGGCAGGCTTTTTCTTTGATCCTCTGCCCCAGATGGACTTTTTTGTCTCAATTTGATATGTTGATACTCCTACTGAAGTGAAAGCTGTGAATCCTTCTCCATCAATAGTAATAAATCTCCAAAGGAGCGCTCATTCTATAGCCTTTTCAGATTGCCCCTCGCACAAGATAAGAAAAGGTCGGCTTCTGAATGTGTGTGGAGGCCAAAAAAGCCAATTACGACAGTGATTTTAACACCGAAGGTTAAAAGTTGAATGTCATCTGCGCTTGATGACAAATGGATAAATATTTAGCTCTTTTCGCAGACCCAGCCTGCGCCCCTCTCATTGGTGTCCTTATGCAGCCGTGTTTCCGATTTGGGCTTGAGATGGCGCCGATGTTTCGGACGCTGCATCAGGATGAAGCTGGCCGATCACAGAAGAAGAGGTGGCAGATCAGGATGAAAACACAATGGGTGCCTTTGAGATCTCTGATGCGTACGGCTTAGGTTTATCTGCTCTGCCAGAAACGGACAAAGCACCGGTAAAAGGGGAAACAAGCCTGTGTTGACGAGAAACGCGGCACACAAAAGATGCAGTGGGGGGAGGGTTAAAGGCAGCAGAGAAATCCTGAGCGTACACGGAGCACCAGCAGGTCATTGGGAACACAACCCCTGGCAATGCGACAGGTTGAGGTTTCGTAAAGCATATTGCGTCTTTCATGCCTAAACTCCGTGTTATCTCTGCACCTCAGTTCAGTGAGCAGAACTTATTCGGGGGCTCCTGTCAATGCAGGGAGGTTTTGTCGTTGGAGGATTAAAATATTAAAGGCCAAAAAAAAAACGTGTCCACACTGAACAACAGGTCCAGAGGTCAATGTCCAGACACTTCCAGAGCCACATATATTCCTGTAGATTCCCTCCAGACGGGCCAAGGCTTTATTACACCTAAATTACATGAGAGATTTGAGCTGCAGACAATAAAAGACTGATGAATTTCTCAACTGTGCTGCTCTAACACTTTGTCCTCCTGAGGACGGATGGGGACATATATAAGAAGACTTCTTGTGCAGCTCGTTACCCAAAGAAACAGTAGGCACGTCGTATCGCTAAGGTTTGACTTTTTACTTTGTAATGTCACGTCTCACAAATGTGAATCCTATAATGACATCGAAGCTGGATGGGACCCATTGGGACCTCCAGTGAACAGGGGACGGCAACGCCACGTTACTGTGTCCAAGCTAAAAATGTTGGACTGAGTGGCTCACATTCATTTGACATAATGCTACGGGTATTGTTAGCTATAGGTAGACGCACGACTGAGATGTAACCGTTCCATCAGCTGTTATTCTCCATCTTTATGGAAACCAAGTGAAGCCGCCTCCCTCTCGTGCTGGACCCCGGCTCTCCGCGCAGTTCCACAACTCATTACACTGATATATAGCAATTAATTAGGAAACATTATTTCACCTAAGCCTTCTGTCACAAGATGCGATGGAGCAAACGGGGCCCCTCCCCGCTCTCGCGTGCCAGTTAAAGAAACAGGTGTGCGTGGAGGAGTCCACCTACTGCGGGGGGTTATTAATGACGGGGTTCGGAAGGGAGAATCACTCACATGGCTCGGGTGATTAATGACGGAGGACAGGGGGGAGCAGAAGCCGTTCACTCGGAACAGTCTGCACCTGTCAGGAGCTTTCTGATGGCTTTTACGTACAAAATGCTCCGGATAAGACACCACTAAGAGCAAATTGAGAGCTCCTTGGTGAAGTAATCTTTCCTTTAGCCCCCTGTGCCCCCTCAATCCCTCCTCTGCGCTTTTTTTCTCTCTCTCTCTCTCTCTCTCCCCCCCTCCCTCTCCCTTTTCTCTCTCCATCTCCGCCTCGCCGACGGACTCGCTTCAGAGGAGACCTGCACCCTTTCTTCTTCTTTTTTTTTTCCCTTTTCCTACCTCTAGCCCGAACTTTTTCTTCCTCAGCGCTTCGCACTTCTTTCTCACAGCCTTTTTACGACTTGTGTGGGCGGTCGGGTGAGCCAGAAAGTTTTGAGCGAGCCCTCGGGGTCCCCCTGCAAAGCAAACACACTCACACACACACGCACACACCTACGTCGGCCCGCCGTGCTGTTCGCACGCGCGTGTACAACTTCTTTTCTTGCCACCTCTAAAACAGCCAAACAACACCCCACACTCCCACGCTGTGATTTTAGAAGTGCATTTGGCCAATAAATTTGAAAAGAAAGCTTTCTTGGAGACTTCCCAGAAGTGCACAGGCCACGGAGCGAGGTTATTGGGAAATGCTTCATTTAATGTTATATGCTTTATTTTCCACTTGCCCGCGCTGTGTTGGGCCTGGCTGAGAAACAACTTTCCGCTTCCGATGTATTCCCTAAACCAGCTCCTCTCTGATTTATTGTAATTGACCCCGAGCACCAGGGAGCCCTCTGTTACAGTCTTTATATCTCCTGGAACAATCAGTAGTTGGTATGCAAAAAAGGAAAAAAAAATGTTAGGTCTAAAAAGAACACTAATACTGCTTCTAATTGTACTTCAAAAAAAGAAGGGCTTCACAAAGTAACAGAGTTCGATAACACTTTCTTAGCATATTCCCACCTCGTTTGCCAAAAGGATTTAAACTCTAAGTCTGAGCCAATCACACACGCGCACTCACACAGTGTGGTCACTTGTACAGGTGGCTGCCATGCAAGGCACTCACACACCATCAGGAGTAATTTGGGGTTCGCTGTCTGGCTCAAGCACGTCCTGACACATGGACGGGCCAAGACCAAGGATGACATTTTTCTTGACAGGCTACTACAGTCTCAGTCCTGGCTGCAACTCAAAGGGAAAAACCAGTGTGTTTGCCTTTTTGGGTTTTTTTTTTCAGTCTAGCAGCACTTAAAATGAGTCATGCGATGCATTGTGTTCGGCCCTGTTTTTGAACCTTTAATCTCCGCTTAGAAAGGGACAGCAAACCCACTCCTGTGATCCCACACTTGCTTACGAGCTCTCTCGGCAGATTACGGCGTCCGTCTTGTGCGGCGTGAGTCATGCATTCAGCCTCTCTTGTGCGATACCAGAGCTGGTGGTTGGAAGGAGGAGAAGGAGGACATCAAACTGGGTGAGACTCCCAGGCAGGAGGACCTGAACTGCCCCCACTATCCTGCCCCTCTCAAAGAACACACGACAGTCTAAGTGGTAAACATATTCACCTCCAGTTTGTGTTAGATAAATTGTGACAATATGGCCTGCCTGTGATAGAGTGAATCTGCCGGATCGGGGGAAAAGAGGAGTTAGATGTTGCCTATTTTGGAGGACTGATCTTGGCACAGTGTGTCACAAACCAGGGTGACAGCAGGTGATAATGTGACATGTCAGACAGGAGAGCTGTCACACAGAAACAGTTATTTTGTCTGTACAGTTACTATGTCTGGCTTCAGTCTGGAACTCGAGTCAAGCGATCGTTTTCTACTGTGGGTCAGATGCTCCCTTAGGATGGTACATTGCAAAAAGTATAAAAACTTTGCAGTTCCAGGAGAGACTTCTATCAAGTTGCACCAAAAACAGGCCGATTGTTGAAATTTGGCTAAAGAGAAAACACACTTAGGCCTGAAATGGCTGTACTCCTTGAGAGAAGTTGGACACTTCTCTCTCTCTTCCTTCTCTCTCTCTCTCTCTCACTCTCTCTCCTAAAAATATATATTCTTTATTTAGCTCATCACCGCTTTGTTGGTGATGTCACCGCATGACTGTTTGACTTGACTTGGCCTTTATTGACAGATAAGTCCACCTGAAACAATCTCGAGTCACTAATCCACTCATGCACTCTTATTTTCTCTGTTGTCAAGGTCAAAAGGTTGACTGAAGGAGTGGTTTACATGCTGCCATCGCAGCTGCTGACTGAACAGTAAGAAGAACTTTGCCTCCATGTCCTTCAATGTGGCAGTGTATGTGGTGGATTGGGTTGGCCCACGAGGTTTGAGTGGTGCTGATCTGACAATCGTGTTGACCTAAGTGTGATGGAAACACAATCAAATCAAACTCGCAAGTGTTGCCGTGCAATGACGTGTCTGGTAAGGCTCAGTCGATACAAATGGAAAGGTACCATCACAGCAGTGGATCAAAACAAGCTAAACCTGTTTGATTTCCTGTAACGGAGGCCCGTTCTGCTCGGGTCGCCTCACACACCCGCAGATCAAATTGGTTGTGCCAACTCGTGATTGCGACGGACTTGTTATACTGACTTTGCTCGAATCGGGAGCAAAATCTGGACAACTCATGTAGCGAGTCCGAGGCTGGAGAGGTAATCGATGCATGTGTCCTTTCATCCGCCCCTCCCCCCATCTTTTGTGCTTTCCATACAACTCCAATCGATATGGGCCCTTCCTGGCTGACATTAGCTGAAAGACAGCAGGGCACATGAGCTAAAAAAACGAAACACACACACACACACACACACACACACAGACACACAGACACACACACACACACACACACACACACACACACACACATATACACACACCACCTGAATAAACCCGCACAAGCCCAGAAAGACCTACGAGCAAACTGCTGCACAGCTGTGCCACGCGAGGTGAAGGAATATCACTCCGGAACGGAGAGATGTGAAGGGAATGAATATGAATTTCCTTCAACCCGGCAGATTCTGGCAATGACATTTTTATCGCTGTGTATCTTTCAAACTGTTTTTTTCTTATTCTTTTTTTATAACTACTTTCTTATAGAATATTATCTAATGTCCTCCTCAGATAGCAGGAAATGAGATGGCACTGAGTTCTGTACTGTCAAAGGACAATACGGAGATTACCGGGAAGCAGAGCAGACAGGAGGGAACTTCATTTTATTCCGCCTCGGGGGGGCCCAGCACACATCAGAGTGTCACATTTAGAACAGTAATGGCCTTCTACCTCTTGAAGAACTTCTCAAGGTCAGGCCACGCGTCTCTGAGGACAAAAGTGAAAGAGGTATCTGCTGAACCGACTTGATCATTGTTGGCCCGACTCATCCGACGCGCAGAAAAGAACTTATTTCTCACTGCAGAACCCCCGGAAAAAAAAGGAGTGATTCTTCCCCTCAGGTCTTCACTGACCACTGAAGTACCGATGTATGAGGATTACCCTCATGTTCCAAATGGAAATCTCACAAAACATACTAGATAAATAAGCAAAAGACCTCGAGTAGTTTTAGTAGACGGCTCTACAGATCTTCACCTGTGGGCGCTGCGCATAAAGTCGATAACTGCCTCCTAACAGATGCCCGGCCCCACTAAACAAACTGTACTTACACCACAACATATTGATGTTCTGTTGATTTAGGCAGGGAGGTATTTGGAGAATTGCTGCAGGTGGTGAGGAGATGTGGATTTAGCTTGCTCTACTACAGATACTGTCCAGTAACCTCAAGTTTTAGACCCCCTGAAGAGACCAAGATCAAAGTATGCATGGGGGGGGGGGATTGATGTACTCCAAAGGTGTCAAAGGAACCCAGAAAGCACACTCATTGATTATGTTCTCCAATCAAGGACTACCAAATTGTGACACATTGATGGTTTTCAAGTGATCCAGTTGCATTTGTTGCAAAACACAACAGATCTCAGATTACCTGCCTGCATTCGTTGTTCTGGTTACGACCTAGACGTTAGCACAGATGCTGGCAGTGTGGATTGTTCCTCGCAACAAGGACGTTAGCAAAAACAGAGAAGGAATAATAAGTCTGAAGCGCCTCCCCGATCAATAACCCTTAGTTGCATCCAGCGGGTCTGAAATCGGCCGTCACACCGGACGAATGATTACAAAGCCGATCCAAATTGCCACAGACGTTGGGCGACATTTCCATAGTGACGACAGATGGGGGCGTGTCATGTTGCTGTGACCGTCGAGCACCTCGAAATCGCTAGATACGCTGCCTTGTTATATCCATCCAACTGCTGTATCTCCAACAATCATGGTCTACAGTTATAGTCTATAAAATTGTTTTTAATCAGCTGCAGTGTTGCATGTTTCAGTGCGACCATTCTTCCAACTCTTCTCTGTAGTTTAATACAACATTTATTGTTTTCATTTCTCTCAAAATATGGCTTCATCTGTATTTGCAGCACTACTCTCCATGTTGTAATTTTGCCCCAACTGAAAGCAAAACCAACTCAGTGCACACTGACCTTTCTCTATCCAATAATATCCTGTGATCCATAGAACTGCTGTAAATGGGTCTGGAGCTTCAGAATGATGTGAAAAAAGAAAAAGGCAGCAGTGTGACTTATAGGCCACCAAGCCGTGTGTCTTAGCTGTCGATCGTTTAGTTTTTGAGTTTGGCAGTTAGCGCTTGAAAGGGAAACTGGAAGTTGTCTACACTTCAAGAGGGAAAAAAAAAAGGTCTGAGAATCCAAGAACTTGCCTGCAATTGGATTTCACTTTGACAAGAAAAGGTTCATATAAAACTGAACGGTACAGCTGCACAATGTCAGTTCAAGCTCAAAGGATCAATGCGAGTGACAGCCGGACAATACTGTCACCTGTGGACGGGCCGTTTCAGCATAAGTGACAGCTGATGCTTTTGCTTTGTGATATCTGTGACACTGAAACTATTGAAGGAAGCAAAGCATTCACAGCGATTAGATCTCAATGGGCCTTTTTCTCCAGTAACACCTACTCACCGACCAACAGTGCCCGTGCTTGATGATTACCTTTGTCAATGAGGTGAAATTGAGGCCTGTGTGGTAACACCATTGTATGACGAACAGCAGGTGAACCATCACTCTGATGCGTTCCGTTTGTCTCAAATCCAGGTAAGTTTTTCGGTTGCGTTGTTGCGATGACCTCAGTCTTTACATGTTTACACATTCTCAAACAGTTAAAAAAAAACAAGTTTTCATGCTCCAATCTGTCAACAATCATGTACATGTTGCCACTGTGGTGTGAGTTATTGTTTAAAACAATATAGGTCCCCTTCTTATCATTTCTTCATTCTAGAGGCAATCTAACTTTAATAAATTCATGGCAGCAGTCTTGTACTCACAGAAACTATTTGTTACACGTGACTGCCTCCATGAGCTCAAGAGGCCATTTCTGCCTGTGATCGGGTGTTGCGAGTGACAAAGGCACAGTTTGTTAAAAAGTGTTGTTAAGATGTCACATCTGAGGGGATTATTTGACATTACGTACCCGTGATTGATCACGAAAAAAAGAGCAACCACCAGCAAAAGTCATCCCACATCAGACCATAAAACAGAGTTCCACATAATAAAACGTCAGTGTCCAATGTGACAGCCCTTTCGAGGCATTATCGTTCTATTTTCTTGGGCACCCCTTTCAAATACCCTGCGTTCTGAGTCCTTCCGGGCGGTTCTTCAACAATCACCTTTGTCGTCGGCGATGAAAGTTTCAAGAACACCGCAGAGGTCTCGCCGAGTCCTCCCTTCAAAGTCGGAAGAAAGCGTCAAAAAGGAACCTTTTGAATATGCATGGGACAGAGACATTTTTTAATCATTATAAGATTGATACGGCTCTGTTGTGAGAAGCAGCGAATCTCTGCGCAAGAGAATTCTTTATTGGGTGGCAATCAGACGCCAATTAGTTCGACACAGTTTTTATGCGAGGGAAGGCGAGAGGAGCTGCATTTTCCATTGTTTTTTTTCACCTTTTTTCCCCCTTTCTCTCTGTTGAAGCAATGCACCGAGGTACACAGGCTTTGCAACTTTTAAAAAGGGAGCCGCTGCTTTGCATGGCGGCGCCGCGTTATCTTGATCTTTGGTGTCTGGTTTTTGTCAAAGCGAGACTAAAAGAAGTGAATGGAAGTGCAAATCACGGATCACTTTGCTGATTCAAATCATCGCAGGCAGCTCAGTTCAAAGAGCCGTAGTCCCTGACAATGTTTATTTCTATCAACTGCAGCGAGTGCCATCCTTCAGATAGAATTCAGCCTGCACGGCAGTAAGTAAACCAGTTATTTTTTCCTCTCAACGGCCAAAGTCCCAGCATGGATTCTGACTTTTTTTTGTGAGCTGTTTAGTTCTGTAAGAGCAAACGGACTCAACATCAGACACATACTTCCAAATAACAGTGATCTTACATCTCTTCAGTTGACTACAGGTGTGACTAGAGTGACTCAAACGCGAAAGCATGGGAAATTTCCGAATTATCGATGTCGTATGCATGCCAGGTGGCTAGGTGGCAGTGTGACACACTGCTAAACACACTTTTTTTTTCGACCCGACGTAGGCGCTACTCCTCCTGGAGGGCCGCGTTACATGAATGTAATCAGTGTAATCATGAAGCTCTGCTGAAAGCCTACTAACGAGCCTCATTAATTTCAGAGGAGCCGCAGCTGGGACACGCAGGACCAACGTCGGAATGCAGCCCCTCCAGGACCAGGATTCCCTGCGTCTGCTTTCAGACGGAGATGTGAGGGAAGGCATTGATGATTTACAGTTACTTGTTGTTCGCGTCAATTCTAATACAAGTAAAATTAGCTTAATCAAGCTAAGCAGAGCTGAATCAAAACAAAACTCCTTAAGTCTTGAATGTTTGCAAAAAAAAACTCAATGTTTACCATCAGAAGCTCAATTAATACAGTGAAGCAGTACCCTTGTCCATCTGACGGTCCATCTCTGTCAAAGCGATTGTCCAATAACTGCGTTCGTACAAGACCTGCCTCTTTCTGCTGATTCTTGCAGCTGAGAGTGCAAAAAATCAAAAGTATGGCCGTGTCAATGTGTTAAGCTATCTGAAAACTTTTTAATTGGATTGGAGAAATATTGAGTAACGAGGGCATCAATGGAAATGTAACACAGTCAAAAGTACAATCGTTGTGTTTTAAATTTAGTGCAGAGAAAGAAGGTAATATCGCTATAAAAATAATATACTCAAATAGACTTTGTTACTGTCGACCAGTGTATAGTGGGATTAAGTACTATTGTGTTTCATCCCTTAAAATAAATCCTAAACAAGTTGGGCATTTGAGGGAACCAACCAAGACAGTTTGTTCACTGTCGAAAAAAAGGCCCAAATGGGGTGTGAGGAAGAGTGTTGCAGATGTAGCTCACAGTATAACCAAGGAAATCTATCAAAGTGTTAAAGAGAAAAGTAGACCTCCAGATGGATTCTAAAAAAACGGTTGACGTCACTCGAGAACACTAAATAAGGCGAAGTGGAGACTAACTATGCAAATGTCTGACGAAATAAAGGACAGATGCAAACACTGAATCTGTCGACTCTCCTGTGATATCTAACAAGGGCGAGGCAGAGCCTCCTCATACTCTTAGCAACTATGACCTGCGATTTACCTCAAGACCGTAACCCCTTCCATGTCACCAGTCATTCACAGGGCACGCACGCACACACACACACATGCACGCGCGCGCGCACACACACACACACACACAAACACACGCACACACACACACACACACACACCAAAATAAAGTCAGTAATTACCCCTCATTTGGTATGTATCTATCCGTGCAAAGTTTAATCTGATTATGCAAATCAGCCCTCTTTATCTAAGCGCTTCAACATAATGCTCCCTTTAACAAGGCACCTCCTTCTTTATTATTTTGCAAAACATTTGGAAGTCAAAGGATGCTGCCGCCTCTCGCAGGGAGTCTATTTGGATCATTTGCCTTCCCCCCCAATTTCCTAGCCTTCACACTGTTCCTTCCTCGCTGCCTGCATCCTCACCTTGCCTGTTTCCAGCAGAGATGTAGATGCACTTCTATTGTTTCTTCTTCTCCTCACACGCATCTCTCACAACTCAGGCAGCAATGAAAAAAAAAAAACAACAACAAAAGAACAAGGCTGCAGAGTCTGGAAACAACTCCACCAAGGCTTTTGTTATGAATTGCCTCTTTGGCAAAGGCAGCTATCATGAGATTTAAAGCGTTCACTCCACAGGGAACAAACACATGATAGTTTTCTCCACTCACTCTCACCAGCACGCCTTTCGTTTAGAAATTTCTTTTCTGTCTGTCTCTGTCTGGCGCACCATCACCACATGCTTCTCTTTTAATGTGCTGCTTGTGTTCATGACCATAACCCAGGGGTGGGCATTCCAGGTCCTGGAGGGCCCATCCCTGTCATAAATCCTGGTCATTGGAACTCTTGGGACAAACTTTAAACACAAAGTTTCAGTAACCACCCCCAAACCAATTCACTAGGTATAGTTTGCCTGTTACAACGTAACTGCTATATTTAGCTTCTGTGGGGAAAAAAAGAGTTGTTAGGAAAAAAAGTGGACGAATTGTTATCGATATAAATAGATGAAGTCATTACCAAGATCTTCCATCTGCCTCATTGAACAAGTGCTCGTAATATGGCACCGAACTCTTTTGCTTTCTCTCATTTCTGTGATAATTAGGTGTTTGTGGTTGCACACATTGCTTCCCCGACACTTGGACTGGTGTAGTTTCACTTTCTCTCTCAAACTAATGCAGGCAGAGTGATTATGTAAAACTTTCTGCTCCTTGGCCTCATTTCTAAAGAGCTGGTTGCTGATAAGGAGCATGTGGTTTAATATGAATATAGGAGCCTGCCGTACACAGGATTAGTTATTAATAAACTGTCTGCTAATTGAATTAGTGAACCAAGTTATCGGAATTAAGATAGACATTCAAGTTTACATGTTTTTGTTTCATGTTCGCTTCAGTTTGTCTTCTGTTTATTTTATTTTTTTTCTGACACCAGTGCTGCTTCATCAGGGTGGCCGACGTTCTCGCCGCCCAGTTTTGCTCTGGTTAAAGCAGATCCCTGTTGGTGGTAATCAAACCAGACTGGAACACTGACTGAATGTCGACGTGCCGGGTTTGTTTGACAACCCGCGAAGCTCTTGCCTCGTCTGCGCACAACTGAAGACGCACTGGCATTGAAGACGCCTCCCATATTGACAGATCTGTTCCTGGAAAGGTTACTTCCTCCTCTCCCTTCTTTATCGGTTTATCTGTGCAAAAGTTGCAACACAAACACAATTGGACTCGATGGAAGGTTTATAGCTCTTTCAGCTCCCCTCCATCTCAACCCTTCACTCCCCTTCCATTCATATGTTTTGCTTGTGATCACTTGGACCTCAGTCTGTCTCCTGAAACCTACACTCTCTCTTCTCTCTATCCTCTCTCCTCTCCTTGTGAGTTTCTCTGGGTGTGGAGCCCTTAGTTCCCCCAACAAGTTGACAGCTGACAGATTAGCTTGTTGTCTAATGTCAAATTTGTTGTTTGTTGCTCAGTACCGCTGTCTTTTTTTTCTGTTCTTCTCTAACTGGCCCGCAAATATTGAAATCAGTAAGTTGAGACTTCTCAGTCAGAATTCGCCAGGCTTTTCTTCATGTAGATCAGAGGCGAAGCGTCTCTAAGAACTTTGAGCAAGTCAACAGAATACATGCGGTCAGAACTGATCCTAAAGTAAAATCTCATTCATGTCTAAGTTTGGCCCCAGTGCACTGTCGCGTCCAAACAATGAAAGCATGAAGAGTCTGACATGTCACAACTCAAGTGTTAACCAATTCAAAAAAGGCACTTTCCGAGGACCATTTCCTGTTTCCACTGCATCTGTGTTGCCACAGGTTTGGCAGGCCCGTCTCCTACTGCAGACTGATGAGCAGCCGGCCGGCTGCCTCGGACCGCAGTAGGTTGGATCTAACCTATCCGAGCAGAGACAACATTTAGGATGCGTCAGACGGATACATATAGGGGGCTGTCAGACACCTGAGGACAATGTAGCAACACAGTGGGTCCGTTATTTCTTCAGTCAAACTTTACTAGCACAAAAATATCATCGATACTGAGCAACAATGTTGGTCCGAAGCATCACAATGGCAAATTGTCTGTGACAACGCCAATAATGCACAGAACTTCAGTAATAACTGTTTACTTTTGCAAAAAGAAAATCTATCGATACACTGAAGTAAACAGAAAGTGATGGAATCTCGATAAGAGATGAAACAGAAAGTAGAAGGATTTTCCAAAATGCAACTCTTAAGTGACGTTTTATTATTTGAACATATGCATGTCTTATTACCAAAGTACAATTTTTTTTCTTTTTTGCTGATTTTGCCCATAAATGTTTCACCTCTTGGTGTAAATCCGAATTGTTTTGTTATTACTGATTTTCCATTTCGTATCAAGAACAGGGAAAGAGTGATTCACTTCTGAAAGTTTAACGAAATGAACCTGCTCCTCACTTGTTGTGTTCACTCTTCTTGTATTTTTCTTTCCCGTACAGGCAGCTGATTAAACCCTGACACAGTGTTGATATTGTTTATCATTGCAACCAGTTTGAAAAGTTAATAGAGGGAACGTGTGAGTTTCATGCAGAGGCGTCATGGCGACACTCGGATTTGTAGACGTTGATAATTGCAACAGCAACTTTCAGCAACTCAAAGTTGTGCTACTGATCGGTTGTGTTCGACAGTGACAATACCAAGAGCCCAACAGCAGGTAGCAGCAAGACCACCACACAAAACATGCACAAATGCTATCTTTCTTATTGTTGTGCTTTGTGTTCCTGAATGAAGAAAAATTTCTAATTCTCTTCGAGTCAGCCATGCAATTACAATTTTTGCTCTCATTCTGGTATTTGAAAATTCCATAAATTATTGTATAAAAGGGAGGAAATCACAGGCTTTTCATTCCATCCTCAGTGTACAGCAGTAAAGTGTTGCAGCACTGGTCATATCACTCAAGTGGCTTTACGATACTAAAGCATCGATATCATCAAGGGAGAGAAAAAATTCCCCTAAAAATGAGTGTCACCACCTGCGGCACAGATGGGAATCAAGCACGGTAGCATAGGAACAAAAGACGCGCTGGGTCCTCTGACCAAGGTGACTGGGTGTCTTCCACCCCGACAAATCTCCCGGTGCAGGTAGTGGCAGCATATGTCAAGCCGAGAGGTGCCCGTCATGGCCAGGGAGGGAAGGGTCACCTTCCTGATCTGCCAACAACACCTCTGCGAGCACCCAGCTTTCTCCAAGGACAAGGCGAAGCGCCGGCAGGGCTGACCGTACCCTGAACAGACACAGCTGCTCGACGTGTGTGTGGACACGACTATGGATCACCATGGATGGCAGCAGCCACTTCCTGTGTCTTCTGTACATCACATTCTAAACCGATTGTTTTGATATTACACGTGCACACTGTTACTGTTAGAGGATGAAGCGTTCGAGTTACGCTAGGTGGCCCTGAGCTGGGTTGAGTCACATCACATCTGTTTTTGCGTGACTATGTTTCCCAGCAACAGTTTTAAGCCAAAATAAATGCATAATTTGATGTGACACTTCTTTAATACACAAAAGTATCTGGATGAGTAGTTATCACACAGTAGAGCTGTGTTTTTATTAGTATTCCAAACATGACTAAAACTCTTCACTTTTCCTTCAATCAGCTTCAAAACACAGGAAGAGCATCCTAAATTTAAAGGGACATTTGCCAATTTCTTCATTTGGTTATCGGAGCCAAACAGACCAGCTGCTATTTTAGAGGAATTAAAAGGAAGTGGAGGTACGATGTTTATGACAGATCATTTTATTCGGACTTCAGTAAACACGGTGGAGCCGTGAGCATGTCAGCAACACGGCGAGCGAATCCGACAGCGGATGTATTCCCCGGGCCCCGCTTTGCGCCTTGAGGGGTCTCCGCCTGCTCGTTTATCCAATTCCTCATTTTCCCAGTGATAGTTAAGCTTTCGTCCTAATGAAGCGTTTTGGAAGTGAATCATGCAGCCAGACAATCGCGCTCCCTTCTCAAGACCTGCCTCAGCCGACTGCAGTCCTCCTTATTAGTGGGATCGTCTTGATGCGGTGGTTGCGGAGCGCTTTCGTAAACAACCCTGAAAAACTGCTTCTTTTGCAATTTTTGACGAGAATTAGAACTCACAACCACACCGACGTGTCTCTTCTATTACACACCAGAGAAGTCAGACAACCTGTATTGCGTTCAGTCCCACTGTGGAAGGCATTCTGGGAAATGATGCGGGATTTAAAATCTTGAAAGCAGGAGTGAGAAACACCTGCACACGTTCCCTTTCTTCTTTTCGAAGTGACAAACGTGTCGGCCGCGTCAGCAGGCGGCGCCTGAGCATTGTTCGTATCGCGGGGGGAACATCTTCGCAAAAATAGCGTGCCATTCATTTTGGCAGCGCCGCCGCGCGAGCGGCACTCATCGGGAGACTAATCACGAGTCGACAACATCTGTCCGCGCGACTGTGGTTCTGTCAAACGCGCCGCGACGCTGCCAGTTCCTCCCAATGACTGTCCCTCAGATGTCAGCCAGGCTTTTAGCCTCACAATTTGCCTGTCAGCTCTCACAAACCCAACTCTAAAAGAATATATAGAAATAAATATAAAAATAAAGGGGCGTTCAGCCGAAAGACATTCCGGCTCTGCTTTTAAAGACTCGAGTTATTCTCCAACAAGCAAGGTTCTAATAGCTTTAGCTATTCAATAAGTTTGACTTTCAAGTTCGTTTTAGACTTTTTTTTGTTGTATTGTCAAATTCAGTTAGACTTCATTTACAGGGCACATTTTGTAGCGTTCTCTTTTCTTTATTATGCTTTGTTTCAGTTTAGTTCTTACCAGTTTTAGTTTGTGAATTCTGGTGCAACAGTATTGCTGATTCCTCCCAAAGTCACCCAAAGCTCATTCTGCCAGGTGATGTCACTGTGAGGTGTCCAGACAAGCTAAATGTTTAATATCTGCTGAAAAGCTGATGAATAAAAATACTGTAACGTGCTTGAAATGCTGATTCTAATGCTGCTATTTGGATGTGGTGAGTGCTTAAAAGCTTTGGTGTCCAATTCCTGAGAATGGCTATCAAAAGGAGGCGTTACCTTGGCGACTGAAATGAAGGGTCACCTCGGACAGAATGACATGCTGGGTTCGATGCGCTGACCGGAGGGTGACTCGAAGTCATCGTCTCGCCTTGCCATTGCTGGCTGCAGGTCCTCCAGTTGTTAGACAGAAATGTCCCCAGTAAACATGTTCCTCTGGCGCAAAGACTTATTGGTCCATCCCTATGTTTTTTAGCAGCATTTCGCTGCAGAAACAGATGTGAAGCTCCAGTAATCCCACACCAGGAGTGCAGAAGAAAGGCGATGAACCCACCGAAAGCTGCTTAGCTAAAGACGGATGTGTCCGTTTTCCCCTTTTCTTGCTTTACCAACATGGGGGGGGGTCACAGGGGGTGCTCGAGCTGATCCCAGCATACCCTTGGACAGGGTTGGTGCTGCCTTGATCTATTCACATACCCCTCACCCATGTAAACAAGCCCCCCCCCCTCCCATACAGAGAGCTAAGGGGACTTGGCTACTACATCGGTTAGCTACAGCCCTTCTCAGGCACTGCACAAATCACCCCCCCCCCCCATCCTTCAGTTGGCTGTAATTTGAAAAGGAGTGACCCAAATTGACATCTGAGTGAGTGCGCATTCACAACCTATCCACTTTAATGAGTCTTAATGGGCTGGCGGGATCCATATTGCATTGTCCCCCTG
Organism: Malacoctenus gilli; assembly: GCA_032164315.1. Lineage (NCBI taxonomy): Eukaryota > Metazoa > Chordata > Actinopteri > Blenniiformes > Labrisomidae > Malacoctenus > Malacoctenus gilli. Next base: position 975 of record JASSRZ010009123.1, on the reverse strand, counting down.
AATAAACTGTTTTCCTCCGACCATATATCTTTTAATCCTTTTAGTGGCTCGCAGCCAGAGAGTCAGCGGACACTGCTGAATAATTTATGGAGTCCCTCCCGAGGTTGAAACGGAGCCCGAGTCTTGTGGTGGACAAAATAAAGGTGGGACTTAAATTGACAGGGTACATATATTAAATAAAGAAGCACAAAGGCTACACATTTATGGGCTGCTCCCCTCTGATTTACCGGCGAAACTCCGTTGAAGCACCGGAGTGGCCTTTCATCCACTGGTGCATCCACCGGCATGGCGAAATCCGAGAGAGAACTCGGCCTGACATTTTCCAAAACAAACTGAGGATGGCTTCTAATTTCTTATTTCTTCCACTTGTGCCGGGGACCATTTTTCTTGTGTCACTTGGGTTTTTTTTTCCAGAGAGGTGAGGCTTCCTTTTTCCATCTCAGTGACAAGTCTTCCCGTTCTGGAGTGTCTGAAAATTCTAAACGACACACTGTGGAAAAGCAGTCATTAAAAAGAAAAAACAAAACATTTATCAAATATTAAGTGGGCTTCATCCTCGAGTCGAGACATTTTTGGAGTCCCGCTTTAACTCAGGGAGAAGGCGGCTCACTTTTAGCGCTGAACCAACACGCGCAAACACTATCTTCTGAGGGAGCAGTCCATTATCGCCAGTGACAAACATGAAAAGCAAACGGTGGAGGAGCTGCTGGGGAAAATGCCACTCCGCAGGAAGGTAAGGGGGGAGAAAAAAAAAACATTTAAGATTCCCGCTGCCAGCCAGAATCCGCTCGTCCGCCTGAACGTCTCCCCACATGGTCTCTCTTTTCATTAGAGCAGCTCAGAGAAATGTCAAGTAAGATAACCCATTATCTTCTTTGTTGACTAGAACACACACACGCACAGACACAGACACAGACACAGACACACACACACACACACACACACACACACACACACACACACACACACACACAC
>JASSRZ010009111.1:0-29600 GCA_032164315.1 Malacoctenus gilli | reverse complement strand
GTTTCTTAATCGTCTGACCAGGGAGGACAACATGCTGGTTCACTGTTACACCACTGTCAAGGATGCTTATCACGCTATCCCCCACTCTGCACTAGGCCACTCTGATTCCTACATACAGGCAGAAACTAAAGCTCTGCAAACCGGTAGTGAGGATGTCAAGGAAGTGGACCAGATAGGCTGTGGAGGATCTCCAGCTGTGGTTGGACTTGACTGATTGGGATGTGTTCAGGACTGCTACCAACAGTCTGGGTGAGTATGCAGAGACTGTGACATCATACATCAGCTTCTGTGAGGACTGCTATGTACCATCACGCACTAGGGTGAGTTAAAACAATGACAGTTGACACTGTGCAGTCTTATCGCTTCCTGGGAACCATTATCTCCCTGGACCTTGAGTGGGAGCTGAACATCTGCTCCCTCATCAAGAAAGCCCAGCAGAAGATGCACTTCCTGTGGCAGCTGAAGAAATTCAACCTGCCAAAGACAATGATAGTGCAGTTCCTCCACAGCCATGATTGAATCCATCCTCACGTCCTCCATCTCTATCAAGAAGTATCTGCTGTTACTTCCAAGGAAAAGTGCAGGATGAAGTGTATCATTCAGTCTGCTGAGAAGGTGATTGGCTGCAATTTGCCAACACTCCAGGACCTGTGCGCCTCAAGGACTTTGAAGCATGCTGGAAAGATTCTGGCTTATCCCTCCCACCCCAATCACAAACTGTTTCAGACTCTCCCCTCTGGCAGGAGGCTGCAGTCCACCAGGACCAAAAACTCACGACACAACAACAGTTGTTTTCCCCATCTGTCATTCCCTTATGAACAATGCTCAGAACACTCTTCTGACACTCTTCCTCTCCCCCACACCCTACCTCTTATGTGTCGCTTCACTTGCACTCTGTGCATTACAGGAACGCTCAACTCGGTCTCTCTCTCTTTTTTTTTTTCTTGCCTGCACTTTGGATCACTTGCGCTGTGCCCGGTTCCCCATTGAGACAAGACAGGCTGGGGGAATGGAGAGCTGGAAGGTGTGGGAGGATCATAGGGAGCGGGTAGGGGTGTGAATGTGAAGGAGATCTGAGATGTAAGATGGAGCCATGTTATGGAGGGCCTTGAATGTAGTGAGGAGGAGTCTGAAGATGATTCTTTGTTTGATGGGGAGCCAGAGGAGTTGTTGCACGATGGGAGTGATGTGATGAGAAATGGGGGTCCGAGTGATCGGGCGTGCTGCAGAGTTTTGGAGGAGCTGCAGTTTCTGGAGGGACTTGTTTGGAAGGCCGAAAAGAAGTGAATTACAGTAGTCAATGCGAGAGGTGATGAGGCTGTGAACAAGGATGGTGGTAGTTTGGGGAGTGAGAGAGGGACGGAGAAGAGGGATGTTACAGTAGTACCCATAAACGCCCTGATTGGTGGTTGGCGCACTCCTGTTGCAGTCTTTGGGTTGCGGCACTGAGTTACGGTGGACTTCAGAAGCATGTTCATTACCAAGGCCAAAAGGGTCGCAGAGATGGTGCAGCCTGTGATGATCCCGACCTCCACTCTGTGCCACTCTGATGTTATGATGACTTTAATGTTGAAATGCGAAAAAATAAAAATACATCATTAAAAAAAATCCATCTTGTCTCTTTTGAGAGTAAATGTTCAATAGGAACGATTTAACATACAATTGGAAGTATGTTGCACCTCATAGCACAAAAGGGAGGGGGGGGGGTCGCTGTGGGGGTGATGAACCTCCCCCCATTGATTCTCTCTACTGCTTTTCTAGCTGAAGGCAGTCATGCACTGGAGTTCAGCCCAGCTGATGAAGGGTGAAGGCAGGGGCGTAGAAGGTGGTGCCCCAAAGAAGAAGAAGAAGAAGAAATATAAGAAGTACTCTTATTGAAAGACAGGGCAGACTGAGAAGGAGGAGAGAGCAATGATGGCACAATAAGGCTGGCTCCTCTCCTCCTAACTTGTTCCTGCCCTCACTAGGCTCTGTCACTATTACCTCTGTTCTTTGATGTCATAAAATAAAAAATACACCAATAAAAAAAATCCATCTTGTCTTTTTTGAGTGTAAATATTCAAGAGGAAAGTTTGAACATACAAAGGGCAGTATGTTCCACCTCAACACAAGGGTGGGGGGTGCCAAAGGTGGAGGCGGGCCTTAGTTTGGGGACCACTGGTCTAAAGTGTAAAAAGTAGTGAAGTAACAAAATAAAGAGTTACTTGAGTGTTAATTTTGCTTGTATCTTGATGAGTCATGTTGCTGCGACAAAGCTGTCAGCACGATGCTGAAGATCACCATTCTAAATGTGAGGAAGCTGCTCAACAAACGCTATCGCGCAGCAGTCCGAGTGAGGTGCCACCAGAGCCAATCTGAAGAGAGTGCCATGAGAATTTTTACTTGTCCTTCGTTGTGCCCTGGGCACAAAAAGTTTGGGAACCACTGTTCTACACAATGTTTGCTCCTCACTGGCCTCCGCTGAAATTGCCATTAGAATATCATATCCTTCTTTTATTATGTAAAGCCTTAAATAGCGAGCCTCCTTGCTATCTTGGAGAGCTTTTGGTTCCATATCATCCCAGGAGATCCCTTGGATTACTGAAAGTTCCTACAATATTTTAAAGTAGAATTGGAGGCAGAACTTTCAGCTATCAGGCTCCTCTGCTGTGGAACGAACTCCCACTTGCACTTTCAGAAGTGAGCACAGTCTCTGTTTTCAAGAGCACTCTTCAAGATTTTCTATTAAGGAGGTAGCACTGCTCAGACCTGTGTAAATGCGTGATTTGAGGCAAACCCACTTCAGCAAGTTCTCTCAGCGTTGCTCCTGAGCAGCCGTATCACTGAGTTCCTGGTGTGGAAGCTGCACTCAGCTGATTCCCCTCCACGAACACCAACTCTTCCCTGGTTCCCCTGTCATCACATCCCACCATGTGGGAGGACAATCATTTCCAAACTCTTTGAAGAGACACACTGTGTGCCAAAGCAATTTAAACTTTCATCTTCATTGTAGAGGAAAGCCATTGATGTGCAAGTACTTTTTTCAAAGAGTTGGCAGGCTGTGGCATGTAAAAAGAGTGCTTCTCCTTATGTTTCTGTTCATTATTTTTTACACCCATACAGCCTTTTGTAACATGGTGCCTTTTATTGCACCATGTTGCACACTTTGTCTTTTGTATTCAAGAAGTAAACAAGTTTAATTTAGATAGCTGTTCTTTTGAATATGAAAACAACATGCTACAAAAGTTGGTGGTGTGTGTGCATGCATGTGTGTGCTCTTACCATCCACTTAAAGAAATATTTAAGAAACTTAAGTTATCTTAATGCAGATTCGACCCTGAAACATCTTCAACAGTTCCACATATTTTCACATGTAAAACAAAATCTCCATATTGAGTAAGAAGTCTTTTTGTTGGTCACAAGTGGTATTTTGTAATGCAGTGAGAATGAAATCTCCTTATTGGGAATGAGGTACTTTTTCATTAAAAAAAACCCCAAAAAACCCAAAAACGGTGGTTTTATAAATTCACCCGTGCTGATTCCTGGGAAGTGTAGGATTCGGGGACTGGCAGACGCGACGTGCGGACATTGGGCGCTGCTGCTTCTCACGATGCCTCTCGCGATGCGGAAGTGTGTCACGTGACCACCGGAGCGTCACCTAATTTTATAAAGTCAAATAAATCAAACGTCAAAAGAGGTCTTTTTGCTGGAGCACCGGCCGGTTCGCAACAATCCGTCAGACGGAAGTGCCCTTTGTACTGTCGGGTTGAAAATGCCGTTACTCCAGATGTTCCTGCGGGGGGCAGCTCGAGACTGATGCTGAAGCAGAGAAGAGGGGCGTCTGATGCTCACTGTGGGTCCACCAGCTGCTGGCAGCAACCACAGCTGCGTCCCTGCCTGCCGGGGTTAGCGCCCTTCACACCGGAGAGGAGGGACGTCGGGGGGGATAATGGTACCAGGAGGTGAAGGTCCGACCGGTGACACAGTGAAGCCGCTATGAATATGACTACGAAGAGGACACAGCGGTGCCTCAGCAGCTAACATCAGCTAGCTAGCCAGCTAGCTAGCCGGTCAGAGGTGCTGCCGGATGAGCCTTTGTTTATCCAGACGTACAAGCTGCATCCTTCTGTTTCCAGTGCCGTGGAGGGAGGTGAGTGGCAGGCTGCTGTGGCAGTCACTGTACCGGGGACTACTCGACCGTCATAACGCCGTTCTCCTTGAGCGGGCTCGCTATCATAGAGCAGCATATGGAGACCACTAGTCCCTGAGACGTCCCTCTCTCCGCCCCGGCTGTCACACTGCTCAGTGGGCTCATATTTTACCCCTAGTGTGCCCAGTGTTTGAGCTGAACGAGCTGGTTAGCGTCTCGGGACCGTGAATATCACCCACACAACGTCTAAAGGAGACCCTCGCTGCCATAGCAGCATGCAGACACTGAGCAGGAGAGCCCCGAGTGGTCGGACCGCGCGGAGGGGCCTGAGCGGTCTGTCGCAGCCCACCTTTGCGTGCTCCTCCCGGTCAGCTCCTGGCCGGTAGGAGCACAAGCACGCTGGCTGACGGAGGGCAGCGCTGAGGAAGAGCTCCGTCCCAGCTGCTACACACTGTGAGCAGAGCAGCGCCTCCTGCATGCAAACAATCTATTACTAACAAGTTTCCTGCTGGACGACACCAGGTACGCTTTCATTTGTGGGATTTCTCTGGAGTTCAGTTTCTTGTCCTTTTGCAGACTGAGACTTGGCAGTGATTAAAATTGTCCCCTCCTCGCATGCTGTTTAGTGTTATTTTCGGGTGTGAATCACTCCTTTTTCAGGAAGGAGTCATCTGGTGACTTTCTGAGGGTCATAACTTCTTTGGCATGTGAAATGTCATGAATTAGTTTGGACAGTTTTCATATATTTGGAGTGAGCCAGCAGAGTGTCTGCCAGAATGGGTGTTGGTGAAGGTTTCTTTAACCAGCCGATAAACATCGCAATCACAGTTAGAAGCGGAGCTGTATGGATGGTTTGTTCAAGCAAGGAAACCTTCCTAAACTGCGAACGGATCCCAGATGTCATTGTAACTGGGTGAAAGGCACAAAGCTTGACTTGCAGGCTCCCTGTGCGCAAGTGTGTGTGTTTGTGTGTGTGTGTGGGGGGGGGGTGTTACAGTTTGAAAAACAAACACTCTTACAAAAAATGACAGGATGAGTCTTGGCAAGATATCAGGACGGGTAAAATTGCGCAAAGTTTGTGAATGTTTGAGGACTGTTGTTGAGTGGCAGAATTTTGGCTTGTTGGTTGAAACTCTGATTTAGTTTGTGTACAATTGCCAATAACGACATCGATTTAAGATGTGTGATTTAATTTTGCATGAAGGCTTTGTGAAATTTGATTTGGCTGTATTCTGTATTAGTACTGCCGCTTGGGAAATACTCTTAAAACTATTTTGTAGATGTCTCTAAAAATAAAAATACAAGTATCAATCTTTTTCAAATTCCAACATAATACAGGCTCCAAAAAGAGACAAAAATCCCATGTTTGTTCCTTCTGATTTTTGCTGTCAAGGTAATTCTCCTTTCATTCCATTGCAAACACCAGGAGAAGCAGTCAAGAGGTTGTAGTTTGGACCATTCAATGAATCCGTCCAATGAATGAACTCCAGTAACGATGAGCCCCATGAATCTCTTTACTGTACTCTTTTCATTCTGTTGTTGTTCCATCTCTAGTTAAATCTCCTCATGGTGGAGATGAAATAGTGTTACCCATCATCAGAAATACAGCTGCTCCTTCATCAAGCAGAACAGTCCTTCAGTCAAACGTGAGCTTTCTGTGGCCAATTTTGACTTGTTAAGCAGCTTCAAGGATTTCCTGAAGAGGTTGTGATGAATGAACCGAAACTTGCCCTCATTGAGACCAAGCGGTCTTTCATCTGAACAGTCATTTTCATCCTGCCGGAGTTTCTTTGTGGCTACTGGAGAGAGAGCTCAGCGAGGGCGCAAGTGACGCTATGATGGGTTCACTTTCAGTTGTGTCTGGCCACAACCAGCACAGCTCAATTACCCCCCTTCCCCAACAACAACAACAGCTTTTACTGGCTCTGCAAAGCAGCTGAGTGCTCTGTAATGTTTGATAACGTGTTTCTGTGGGTGGGACAGCGGAGGAGGAGGAGGAGGTGTGTTTTCACCCAGCAGATGGATCAGGTTCTGAAGAGACCAGCACGCCCTGGCCGTGCTTGCATCTCTGATCACTGTGCCTCTTCTTAAAGGATTACTGTAGACCTATATTTATCCACACTAATTGGTTTAGGTATTTGTAACACCTCAGTGCAGGAGTCTGTTGTTATCCTTCACTCAATCACCCTTTACCTCAAACACTCGAGGGACACTGGACTGAAAGACACAGGCTGACATCGCTCTGCACTGAACTGCTCTGCATGTGGGAATGATGGAAACTGGTTTAACTGCAGGGAGGTCTAATTCTGAGAAATGGTCCCCTCAGCCCTCCTTGAGTCCTTCATTGTCAGTTGGACAGAAGGAGAAAACTGTTTAGTCAAAGGACCCAAACACAGTAAGTGTGGGTGTGGGTGGAGGTGTGTAGTTTTATCACCACAAAAGTATGGGAACATCTTTTCAGAGAGTTCTGGCATTTTATTTTCTCTGTTTATATTCTTTTAATGATACTCTTGAGTTTGGCGTTTGCATCATTCTTTGATGTGTCCATTTGTTAGATATAAACACTGTATAAAAGTTGAAAACTGAGCACCACTGTGCTGAATCTCTGTTTTCTCCTCTGTTCATAGGACCATGGCTGAAGGCTAACTCACAAGGAGTTGTATATCTTCAACCCAAAGTGACCCTGCCTTCATTCTTCCTCTCATCTGCAACTGCTGCAAGTCTCCTCTCCATGTACTCCTCTGTCTTCATGGGATTTTAATGACGACACATCTGCACACATCTGTTTTCTTTCATGGACCTCACCGCACTCGGCATCATCTGAAAAAAGTCAATCCTATGAAGTGACTCTTTTCTAATTGAGGCCTTGACCCACCAAGACTGCTCCCTTCATTCATTGAAGTTCCTATTCCAGTTTCGACATTTGTTCCCAACCAAAACCCTTTTCCTTCTCCAGTGTCTTTGGGCCATGGTTCGTAAGAAAGGTTCTCTTATACTATGCGGTGCTTTTCTGTTTGTGGCCTGGAATGCGTTACTCCTGCTGTACCTTTGGGGTCGCCCTCCCATTAGTCACCCCGGAGAAGGGGACGGAGCGGAACCAGGAGGAAAGGCAGAGTGGGGCAGAGGGAGAGCAGCGCAGGTCAACCTGGCCGGAGAGGTCATCCGTCTGGCAGAGGAAGTTGAAGTTCAGCTCGAAACCCAGAAGAAACTTCTGAAGCAGATCGAAAGTCACAGGGCTGTATGGGCTCGGCAGAAAGAAGTGGGGAAGAGAGAAACCGAGGATGGGAAAGAGGTCAACGAAGTCGCCGTCGTCCAGCAGCCACCCAAAACTCCACTTACTCTGAAAAAGAGTGAAGCACTTGGCACCCTGAAGGAAGCGACTCCCACTCAGAAGCCCGTTCAAACGGTTGCTCCAGACCCGAAGGCACAACAGCACCCAGACGCAAAGATCAAGGAGGAGATCCCGGAGAACGACGGCGGGACAATGGCTGGTCGCCCAGATGTTGTCATCCCTATTTTAGTGATAGCATGTGACAGAGTGACCGTGAAGCGCAGCCTGGACAGACTGATACAGTACCGGCCTTCCGCCGAGCTCTTCCCCATCATCGTCAGCCAGGACTGCGGTCATTCGGGGACGGCCCGTATCATAGATTCGTACGGAGAGCAAGTGACCCACATAAGCCAACCAGACCTGTCCGACATCAGGGTCCGGCCAGAGCACAGGAAGTTCCAGGGGTACTACAAGATCGCCCGGCACTATCGCTGGGCCCTCAATCAGGTGTTCAACACCTTCTCCCAGTCCACTGTGGTCATCGTGGAGGACGACCTGGAGGTGAGTGAGCTCAGTGATTGGTGTAACGGCACAGCACAGCACAGATGGCATCATCACTGACTACAACTCACTGTTGTGTTGCATTGGTGGTCATTCGGAACAGGTTGTCTTCAATGAAGATTCCATAGACCACACTAAATTGCTTACTCATTGTTCTTCAAGAGGAGTCTTGGCAGTGCTTCATTTTGGAAAGGAGTGCAGAGGAGCCCTGACATCCTGAGCACTTTGCAGCCGGACATTCATGTCGGGCAGTCACAATGTTCGCCTTGTGAGGAGGCACTGGGACGGGAGACACTGCTAGGTCTCTGTCAAACTGTCACTCAGCACTGTCTCCCGCTCACCTAGCTGCTTGCCGCTCTATGGAGATGTATTGCAGAAAGGCAGGGACGTGAAGGCGAAACGTATCGCGAACGAAGAGGCGTGGCCTAAGTGAAGCAACCCCCCCATTGTTATTGATTATTTATTATTTAGATTGTCCGATGCGGTACAGAATACAGTATGTGAGTGACAAGCCTTTGTGCCTTTTTTGTGCTCCCTCAAAAGGTTTTTTTTGGGTGTGTGTTGCATAAACATTTATCGACAAACAAACCATCCTGCAGTTCATGCAATGCGGTCGTCACTCTAGCTAAGAGGTGGGCAGTCCTGGTGCTGGGGGGCTGCAGCCCTCCATGGTCTCAGTGAGTCCCAGCTTCTGACTGCAAAGAGCTGCTTGTTGGCAGGCTTTCCACAGAGCTCGGTGATGACGCCGACTGTATCCAGGTGTGTTGGAGCAGGAACACACTGGAAACTTGCCGGGTTGACGGCCCCCGAGGAACAGGACTGCTCACCTTCATCCCAACTGTTAGGAAACGCATGCAAAAGCTCCACAGTCCCACCCATCACCCCGGATAGAGGCAGAATTTAAAAAAAAAAAAAAAAAAAAAGTGTGTTTGTCTGTGGTTGTCGGTGTCGATGTGTGTGTGTCCATTTTCCTAAATAAATAGGGTTTGAGCTGTAGAAGTCCTGCTCTTGTTTTTACAGGGGAGGTTGTGTTAAAAAAATGTCGTACTCATGCTGCAACCTGCTGATGAGAGACGGGTTCTTTTGTTGGCCTTCAGGTTTGTCAGGCTCAACATTTCCAGCCTGATGATATTTTTATTTCAGAGTCTCACAAGACCTTTGAAGCCCAGTTATAGAGCATTCTTTTTTTTTCTTTTTTTTAACTTCTATCGGCATTTTAATCACAAATTCAAAGTTAGTACTACTTCTACTGATACTGCCTGAGAGACATGCGTGTGCTTTTGACACTGTGACCAGAATAAATGCCTTTATGGTCTGTGCCATGGACGGTGAAGTCATCCTGTGAGAAACTAAACTTTTTGGTGAACCACTGTAGCAAGATTTTTGGCCAGATTGCTGGTGTTTCCATCCGGTGCAGTCGTAGGTTCTCCTGTCTAAATCAGCCACGGGGGAGTTTTGGACACCTGATTCGCTGAGCCAGTCAGAGTGTCGCATCCCCCTTCCCTCTCAAAGGAAACATGCCCTTTGCACCTCAGTTGGATGCTGTTACAAAAGCCTCAGCAGAGCAGCAACTGACCTAACGTTAATGTCAGGCCACCCTGCTGGCTGATGGTCCTGAGGCCCATACAAATCCACCCCACCTGGAGTCCGTGATGGCTCAGGCATCATCAGTGGACACGATTTGGCAAATCAGTTTCACCACCCCGGTCTTAGAATCTGTTTGAATGTTGCAGTATTCTTCAAGTGGCACAAAGAGCATTTCAGAAAGGTGCATTTTCATTTGTTTTTTTGTCAAGGACACATTCCATCATATCATTTGTGAATCCTTCACTCCAATGTGACCAGTGACAGTAGTGGAGCTGCCCACTTGCAGTGAGCTGTTGCATTTCACTCACAGAACTGATACATTGAAGATTTAATCAGTTGCAGGTAACACTGAAGCTGATGGAGGAAAGAAACGGCAGTGTCTTCAATAAACTAACACAGTGTGGACACTGTAGTGACTCTACAACAATCATAACTTACAGGAGAGAACTCTCATGTCACAAGCTTGAACTTTTGTAGACCTGTAAGCGTGAGTGTAATGTGAAGACAGGAGATGGAAAAGGTGGAATCATTGGGGTTTTTTTTCTTAGTGAATGAATTCTCTCTCTTTCTCCCTCTCCTGCACCTCCTCCAGGTGGCCCCTGACTTCTTTGAGTATTTCCGGGCTCTGTACCCGATCTTGCGAGCGGACCCCAGCCTGTGGTGTGTTTCTGCCTGGAACGATAACGGCAGAGACGCCTCCGTGGACCCTTCCAAAGCAGGGCTGCTCTACAGAACAGACTTCTTCCCCGGGCTGGGCTGGATGCTGCTGAAGGAGATGTGGGACGAACTGGAACCCAAATGGCCCTTGGCCTTTTGGGACGACTGGATGCGGCAGCCGGAGCAGCGGAAGGACCGCTCATGCATCCGGCCTGAAATCTCTCGAACTATCACCTTTGGCAGGAAAGGTGTCAGTTTAGGTCAGTTCTTTGACCAGTACCTTCGCTACATTAAGCTAAACACTGAATTTGTGCCTTTCACCAAACAGGATTTGTCTTATTTACTAAAAGAGAAGTATGATGAAAAGTTTATCAAAGAGGTTTATGAGGCTCCACTGGTTAAGATTGAGGACCTGCAGCAATCGGGCAGTTTAAGAGGACCCGGGCCGTACAGGGTGCAGTACTCCAGCCGGGACAGTTTCAAAGTGTTTGCGAGAAACCTCGGCGTGATGGACGACTTGAAATCTGGCGTCCCTCGTACAGGCTATCGGGGTGTGGTTAACTTCCTGTACCGCGGCCGAAGGGTATTCCTGGCTCCGCCGGAGGGCTGGACACAGTACGACGTCAGCTGGAGCTGAGCGTCTGTCACGCACAGCCGTTTTTAAATGGTATTGCAGAGGGAGACGGCCTTACTCAGAGGAACACCCTCTCAGACCAAAGAATCGCGCAGGCGCACAGCTCCATGGGACAAGTGAGACTGGACTGCAGGGGCTGCACATCGGTGCAGGCTCATGCTTCTGAACTGAGGTGCTCGTTCAGGATCGGCGAATAAAAGCAGCCGCCCAGTAGGTTCCACACTGCAAACAGATGTTGGTGATGTGCCTTGCTGTCTGGGTCCATGTCCTGTTTGTTTCTTTTTCTTCTATCTGTGGCAAAATGTAGACTTCAGTTCAATTATTCAAGTGATAAGACAAAGCGAGTTAAACAAAAGCAGAGTGATCATTTTTAAAACTCAATAGGAAGGAAGTGTGGGACAGAAACTTCTTTTGTTTGTATTTTCTGATGGTGGCTGCCAACCTCATGGTACTCCTGATATCTTGAGGTTGGAATGACATTTCGGCTGTTCCATGATGGGAACCCCAGACTTTAAGTAAGAAAAAGGCCCCAAAAAAACCTGACATAAAAGTAGAGTTGTCAACAAAAGCTGCTTTTTAAAAAGAAAAATCCTTCGTGAGAGAAGTTGGGCAGCAGAGCCTTCATATCGAAGTCCCATGAAAAAACACTTGACGCAAACCCATCTAATGTTGCAACTTCACTTTGTCCTGCTTCATTGCCAAAAACCATCTGATTGCACTGATCAAAGTACCAAAACTCCTAAAAAAAATAGCTCAAAGTCACACCAACTGCCTGGAGAGAGAAGTTCAACTGGTGAAAACTTGAGTTTGGTTCGTGTTCCATTGATATTAAGGGCACGATCTCCAACTAACCACCAGGGGGCAGCCAACATATGCCAATGTGATGTCATCCAGCCTTATGATTGAAATTTGAGGCTTTTCTGAGCTGAGGGGAAGAAGGTGAACAGCAGGATGATCTCTGTCTCATGGCAGCTTGGTGCTTCGCTTCCACTTCCTCCTCTCTACAACCGCCCAGGTACTGAGGCACAGCTCCTGTGTGAGGCCTGCGCTGTGTTGGCAGGTTGCGTGCAAACTGATCTCCTACTTATGTTGTAAAAGGCTGCCGAAGTATTGTTCTTTCAGACCTGGTTCACTAATTGTCATGCTCGTACGCTGCATCAAGGGTGTTTGTGACTGCTTGTATTTGTCAGGGTGGAGACGAGTGGGAGTGTGTGTTGCTGAACTCCCACCATCACATTAACACTGCAAACTGTGGTTGCTTTGACCCTGTGGGACATGTCTCATCTCACCGCCTTTCTCCTCTGCTCAACAACGCTAAATGCATTCATGAGATTACTAGAATGGTGTTTATTTTGTCACGCTCAATGCTGAACGCAGAAGTCATCTGGTTATTGACACAGGGGGGAGGTTTTCTGAGAGGGAACGGGCTTGGATGTCTACATGTGGACATGCAGTATTGCTATGTCCAACAAAGTGTCGTTTCTCATAACGAGTAAACAAATGCAACAAACACCAGAGTGAGACACCGTGAGAGCTTGTCGCGTGCTCTGCTGACGCAAGATGTTTGGAAAGGAGGAGAGTTCGGACGAGGGCCGTTTGCAAAATATGCAACAAAGAATTTGCATACCGCCGAACACAACCAAGTTTTTGGTGTCACCTCAGAGTGAAACATGTAGCAGCGAGCATCAGCAACCAGAACTGATGACGCTTTGTCCTGGCACGAGCAAGCAGTGTGGTGAAGCCCCAGTCTACCGGGGCAATGTTGATTCCCGTATCAAATCACACATATGTGATTACAATGCAATTATTATCTTACCACCTACTCCCCCAATGATTTTTTTTGATTCAACCTTGTAATCAAGTCGTGCCACAAACAAATCACACTGACAGAAGTTCCTTTCACACAAAGGACTTGCTGAATTGTGACACTGCGCCATAACTTCAGTCATCTGGCAAAACGTTTGACAAAGGGCAGTGAAGGTCACGCTGTTTGTGATGGCTCACGAGCCGCTGGCTTCAGCTTTCCTTATTCAGCAGGTTTCGAAAAACAAAACCAACTGGTAGAACGGAAGAGCTTTGGTCAGCTGTGCATGTTTGTCGCAGAGTTTTCCTGGACTTTAAGTCACATGGTTGATGCTGGTGGATTCTCATGTATCTGCCACTGCCCACCCCCCCTCCCTCCAAACAGAATAATGTGTGTGAAGAGACTAATGGCGTCAGACATTGGTTTTAGCCGGAGTAAACTTGCCAAGTGTTAACTCAGCCTAAATATAATCTGATGGATGTTTCGGTAAAGCAACAACTTTACGATTATAAACAGAGGCCATAATAAGTCCGGACTTGTCACCTGGAGTGGACTGAGCAGCCCGCTAACACTCAGCACACTCACACCATCTTATCTGTTTTTTCGAAGTACATTAATGAAGGAAATCTGAAGAAGCTTTTTGTTTAATCGAATGTTTCTTGGTTGATGTCTGCAAGCGTCGCAGTTTGTGCTCAGCACCACGACCCCCTCCGAACCAGACGAACCCATATCAGAAAAACAGGTTGCTTAAACGAAGGAAACTATAAGTGAAGCTATTTCTTCTTTTTTTTCTCACGTGAGTGACTTCATCTTGGAATTTGTACTTGTTTGTGAAGTTGTGAATGTTAGGCCTCAGTGAGAGTCTGACTTGGCTGATGACTTTCTGACAGCTGAAAAAAGAATAACCAGAGTGTCGGCGTGCGTGTTTTGAAGGAGGCTGATCGACGGCTATCACTGTACTGTAACTCTGCAAGGCTGGCTGGGTCCCATTTCTGTGTGATGTAAAACCACTGCCTGATGTGTTTATAACTTTAATACAATATAAATAAAATAAAATATTTTCATATTGGTTCACATGTTCAGTGGGTCTCTTCATTGATAGCAGTACTGCGCCTCCTTCAGCTCATTGATGTGACTCTGTTGGGAGGATTCCACCTGGAAGTTTCTGGACTCAGAGGGATTTTTCACTGCCAAAACGTTGCAGGTTGGCCAAACACTTTGAACTTTTGACATTGTGAAGCAAACTTTTCTAACTCATGTTTAACCTCTGCTTACTTGTCAAGAAGCTGGGAGTGATCCATTCAACAAAAATCTGATTCTGTTTATGGAGAGCGAGAGAGATGCACACTTTTAGAGTTTGAATTTTCATGTTTTTGTAATGATGTCTCGTGGAGGCCTTCATGGGCGGAAACCATTGAGGGATTCTGAATCAAGACCAGACTTGCAGAGTTCTTGTTGGATGTCCTCACATCAAACAAGATCCCCACCACAACCTCATAAATCAGGGGACGATGATCACGGTGGGGCTTCCGTGAGAAAACCGATAGTTAAGTCTGAGTGCAACTGAAAACAGCTGATCAGATCACATGACAAACCTGATGAACTCGGGGGGCAGGTCATCGTGAGGTCAGGAGGTCACACCTGACAGCCAAACATCAACTGTGACAATGAGTAGGAGCCAGTTGTGCAACAGGAGCCTGCAGGCTCAGGAGAACGCTCCTCCAAAGCAACACAAACACTTTCAAAAGTGAGTTGAGGTTGTGAGTGGTGGTTTTAAGAGTCCCAAGACCCCCTTGAACACCTTTCTTCTAAGGCAGCAGGAAGTAGTTAATGAGAGGGTGAATTTAAGTACTTATAGCTTACTTACTTAGTACTTTTTGGAACAGTAAGCCTTTTGATTACATGAAGAGAGAAATGTAATTTTCAAACTGTGAAAATCAAATGAGCCCTGACATTTGATATAATCTGCACTGATGTCCCATTTCACCAACTTAATATCACCTTCAGATCATTTCATTCTGAATTAAAATAGATTTTAAACAGTGTATCTTTGCTGAAAAGTGAAATAAAGTTAGAACTGTTTTATCTTTATTTTTTTCACAAACTACAAAACTGTTGAAAAAAAAAAGAAATAACAGGCAAAATCCTCTCAGTAATCTGGACAATCTGGAAGGCGGTTCTTTTCAGAATATCAAGAGTCTCTTCGTTCTCACTTTGCCTGGTAAAGTGAGATGAAACTATCATCCCCTCATATTAGAGCGTCCCATCACACCAAGGTAGGTAGAAAAGCCCAGCACACAGCTGACTCTGCCCAGTAGTATCAGCCATGGCCCTCATGTCTCCTCCTCCTGTTATGTGTTCAGTCTCTGTCGTTTCCAGAACCTCTTGACTTCGCTGTGTCCTTGCGGTGTCACCACCATCACTCGGTGAGCCACATCCTGCCACACCAGACAGCCGAGACCCTGAACAGGAGACACGCTGTTTTAGGGAACACACAGCACGCAGCACAAAAGTAGTTCAGGAAAGAGGGAAGCATCAATTAGTGGCAAACAGAATCATACCTGCGCTCTGTCTCGCAGCACTTCAAAGTCCGCCTGGGACAGGAACTGATTATAAAGCACTCCTGTGGAGAGAAGAGACACTTCATGCTCTCTGTTACAGTGTAGCACATGTAAAGCACACTTGATGAACCAAACCAGGTGAACAAAAAAAGAAGAAAAATAATACAACTTAAGTAGAAAACAATGAAAGCTATTGAGCTGAAAATATTCAGCACATTAACAAAAGGAGCACTTGATTGTGCACCACAGTCACAGCCCTGGACTAGTGCCAGGCCTCCTGACTCAGTGTTACGTGACCTAACCTGACAGCACATGACGCGAGGTGAGTGGAGTTGCAAATTGATAAATCGATATTGAAACCGACAGGCTTCGCCTTGTAGCCATTACCAATGTGCATGTGTAGGTTAAAAATGAGAGACAATGAAAAATAAATGTAAAAAATTGGTCAAGAATCACCAGTCTGTGGTGCCTTCAGGAGCCGTGTTATGCAGCCGAGCTGCATAAAGACACCCAATGAACCCTTGTCCAAACAGGAGCGTGGGCACCAAGGCTGCTTACCTTCTGTGAACTGCAGCCGATCACGCTCCAGCTCCCACAGTCTGATCTGATCCGTGATGGTTGGAGGCAGCACTGGAGTCTGGGGCACAGAGCAGAACCGTTACGGCCTGACTGGACTATCGGCCGCAGGGTCAGCAGGATTGGATGGTAGAAGAAGCAACGAGAGCCCCTTCCTCTCTGAACTTTCTTTCACCCTCAACCTCAACTTTGATATGTAGGTGAAAAGAAAAAGAAACCAAAGATTGCAGAAAATTTCATTGCTAACATGCTTGCTGTGGTTTCCTATGATTACTCTTTAGCTGTTGTTCAGCTTTTAGTTCACCTCTTTACTTCAAGCGTTTCAGCTTGGAGCTTTTCCTCTTTCTTCAGGAGAACATATTGGTACGAGTACTACGTTTGTGTTTGCTATGAAAGACAAAGAAAGCCCAATAAATAAATAACGTCAATATGTGTGGTAAAAACACTGACAAGAACAAGACAAAATGACTTTGCCAACTGAATGAGACGTTGGTTGTCTTCACATTAGTTAGCAGGTGCTGTTGACAAAAGAAAAGGCTGGCAGAAGAATTTAGAAGATGGGGTAACCTCGTGAAAAGTTATTACTGAACCTCAAGTTTTGCTTCTTTTGATGTGCAATTTTTACATAGACCAAAAATGTGTTTACAGCTGTATAAATGAATGACAGCCATTTGGATGGTGATGGGTCCAGTTATGCTGCAATACACGCAGAGCTCAAGGAAACATGCTTGAGCTGGCAGCTGCCATTGGAGCTGTGGAGCTGTCATTTCTAGCCAGGAGGCAGCAGAGCTTCCTCAGTATGCAGATTCTTTGCAAAACGTTCTGCAGCCCTAAGCCCCGCCCCCTCAAACCCACCCCTCGTTGCAAAAATAGTGATAGATTTGAAACTGAAATCCTATCGTTAAAAGAAAACTGACAACGTAAAAAAGCGGTGAGCGTGAACAAATGATGTGAATGTGTAAAAATGCTGTCAGCAAACAAATATGGATTTTAGTTTTTATTGCAACTTTTTTTATTTTCAATAAACTTTTTTTTTTTCCAAAACCAAGTCAAGCTGTCACTGTTATAAGTCCATAAAAAAGGTGCTGAGGTTGCTTTACCTGTGAGAGCATCACTGGATGTGCCCTGGTCCTCAAAAAGTGAATAATCTGAGAACAGAGCACAATTACACAGTGATTGAAGTTCAGTACTGAATCCTGATGTCAAGCACACTGGTTTGGTTTATGACTCTACTGTCGAGCCAAAGAGCTCATTCACAGAGGAGTGTTGGAATATCTGTGGACGAGTCTTTGTTACAGCCAGGAGCTGCATTTCTGCCCTGGATGTGCTGCTGGGTTGTACATGCGGCGGCTGAGTACCTGCTGTGCTGTGATGCCGTTAGCGATGGCCTGTTGAACCGACTCTCTTGTGAGCTGAGCCACCACCACATTTGGGAAGCGATACAACATTTCGCTGAAGAGAGCCACCAGGGCGATCTGAAGCTCTGAATCTGTGAGAGGCCAGCAAACACACACACACACACACACACACACACACACACGCACACGCACACGCACACGCACACGCACACACACACGCACACACACACACGGAGTTCCCCACAAATCACTCGTGTTAGATTAACAGACACACTGTGGTCAAAAACAGTAACATCCTGCAGATAAAAGCCTCAGTAGTCAGACGTACTCGTGTAAGCGTAGATCCGATAGTTGGTTTCGACCACAATGTAGCCCGAGTCTGCAGAGGTGGGGCTGGATGGCAAGTTAGTGCAGCTGGAGGAGGAGGAAGGTGAGGACGAACTGGTGGTGATGCCTGCCGCCAGAGTGATTGCGAGTCTGGTGGGATAGTATCGCCTGGACTTCCTCTGTTCACATCAACCAAACACGTTTGATTAGACTCACTCTGACTAAACGATGACACATCCTCAAATATTCTTACAACGGAAGTCAATCGATACCGTCACTTATCAATCTCAATACAATTCAGCAGTTTTTATTGATACAGTTGGAAATATTCTATCATTTACGCCTAACTGATTAACTCAAACAATTGGCTTATTTCTTTACTTCTCAATGTAAAGAGAACTAAGCCCCCCACACCCACTGATAAACAAATGGATGCTGGTATGAGCTGGTCTGGCTACTGGACTGAAATGTCAAGAATTGGGCTCTAATCCATGTTGCATTTTTTGAGACCATGCAGGAGCACTGCCCTCTATGGGTTGAAACGTGACTGTTACACGCGAATTTTACAACCACCATTTTTGACTGCGCCCCTCCAGTAAAAACAAGTACTTGTGGCTCCTTGTCTGCAGCGCAGGGTTGTGCTGAAGAGGAATTCTCAGCCATGATCTAATTAAGCCTCCAAAGTGTCACATCACTCCTTCGTTCCTTTATTTTTAATGTGGACACGGAGCGGGGAGGCACTCCTGTGATTGGCCTGCAGCAGGAGGCTACAGTGACACTGCCTGTCTGAGAGCAACCCAAGCCTTTCTTCATTCCTTCTCTTTCGCCGTTAGTTCTGACACTAATGATAATATTCACTTTGTATGCAATGTTTAGGTCAATGCTAGCTCTCCTGCTAATGACACCTTCTTATTTCCAAGCTTTTTCAAGCCAAATACATACAGAAAAACAGAAAAAAATCCTGAGCACCATCACACTGAGCACAGTCCCCATGGACATGGAGGGAACAGTGATGTGTGAAAGCCCTCAACGAGCCTGCACAGACTCCCTACCGAACCTGATCAAACACCTCCTGGGAGAATGAGAGCAAAGAGTGTGACATCAAGATGGAACAGGAGGCCTTTTGTTCAACATCAATGATCTGATCTCCCAACTGTGCTTCAGCAGAAGTGTCGAAAGCTGGCCGAACAGCACAGCGTGAGCCCACATCATGTACGCCTCTATGAGCTAAGAAGGACATGTCCCAGATGAGTGAAGACTCTCAGTCAAATAATCAACAGCTTTTTCAGATCAGGCTGATCATTGTAGTCTTCTGTTTGTTTGTTCAAGGGGTCATCACTATTTTACATCAGATTGCTGTTCCTCATAGACAATTTGCTGTGATCATTACAATCTGCTAAGTAGCCTCGATGCACGATGAGACCTATAGTCCTCGTTTCAGTGCCTCACCTTCCTCTGGAACACCAGACCAAACTCCCGCAGGTGCTGCAGGAATGTGAGTAAGGACTCACTCATTCCTTCCACCGAGTAATCCTAAGAAACACACAGCACACAGTCCCAAACAGCCTGTGAAATTTTTTCCGAGGAAGATCCGACTTGGGCTTGTTGCCAAGTACTCACTCTGCCCAAAGTGGAGAAACTCAGCTGGAAGAGGAACGACAGGATCTCCACCAGGTCCATTCCCCTGGACTGTGGCAGCAAACA
Organism: Malacoctenus gilli; assembly: GCA_032164315.1. Classification (NCBI taxonomy): domain Eukaryota; kingdom Metazoa; phylum Chordata; class Actinopteri; order Blenniiformes; family Labrisomidae; genus Malacoctenus; species Malacoctenus gilli. The sequence continues at coordinate 10,431 of JASSRZ010009111.1, read as the reverse complement.
CACAAAAAGGGTATGTTTTACAAATATACTGAATTCCTCAAGGAAGTACCACTGTAACATGTGCGACGGTTTTCAACTCTCTGCAGAAGCTCATGGGAGATACCAGAGCTTCTCTCTCTCATTAATTGTATGAATCAGATCTCTGACAGGCTCTGACTCTCCTCCATTAAACAGCACGAAGACCAAAATCATTCGGAAAAAATAGGATTGCAAGTTGCGTGTTTTTACCTGAGCCGTTTTGAGGTACTGCAGCGTGAAGTACCACAGCTGGGAAGCTGTGTCCAGCAGGAGGAACTGGAAGCCAGCAGAGGTGATGTAAGGGGCTTCTCCTGCCTCACTGGCAATCAAAGAAGACGACGAGAAACATGAGCTGCAAAACATCTGGTGCTTCTAATCACATATCAGGGCTTTTAGCTCTTTTGATCAATCTCTACTCCAGCAACCTCCAAAGTCCCTACACAGACGTACCTTTTCATGAGGCCTGCTTGAACCAGCAGCTGAGCCAGGTCTTGACTGACGGCACTCGGAGATCCCACCATGAACTGGAGGATGATCTCCCAGCGCTCCATAGCGTAGCGGTCCAAACTCTCAATGTCCCTCGCATGGCGGTCAGGACCGAGGGAGCTCCCCTCATCGGCCCAGGCTCGGCCCCTGCAGGTGCACATAGTGGACCAACTCAGTGGCACAGAGAGTCACAGAGGTGCACGTGTGTCACATCCTGTAAGCAGAACTGACACACATCCACACCGGGCAACCAGGGACCAACACTAGGTATCTTTCCCAGTGCTGATCTAAGTGCAGGGAACCACAGCGTCAATCAAAACTTGGTTTATTCATCGTCAACTGAGGCAAAACGGGGAAAGGAAGGAGCGGCGTGGGGCTGGGTTACCCTCCAAGCAGAGCGATCCTCAGGTTGTCTTTGAACACTGGGTTTATGATGTACCCCTGCAGACCCCCCTGCAGCTGCTGGCTGTGCCACAGGCGCAGGCCAGTCAGCACAGACACACATTCATCGTGATCCCTGCGGAAAAAAAAGAAAAACAGATACTAACTGATTTGCACAAACTGCTAAGTCTCCTCCATTGAGCAGCAGAGCCATGAGTTTCTTTTCACAGTCATGATAGACATAACAAGCGACTTTTCTCTCAGAAAAAATATCTTGACCATCACTGATCAGTAAATCGTAACTTTTGGTTGAGTTTTGCAAATTTTCTGCATATTTATCAGCAGAAAATGTTGCAAATGCAGGCATCACCTTCTGGCTACTCAATGCCTTCGAGAAAAGTTACACACAGACCCAGACACCAAGCTGGAGGACTCACTTCTGCCCATCTTTCTTCACCCACAAAGCCACAGCTGCCTGCGGGAGAGGCTGATCCAGGAACAGCATGCGCATCACATAGTTTTTGGCCAGTGACGGCAGTTCCCTGCAGGAGGGAAAGACGCAGGGTCAAACGGCAGAGTGCTCAGCTTCCAAACACAGAATAAACACAACATACAGGTGCAGGCATGATGTTCATCTTCAAATGGAGCAAGAAGAGTATGTTAAGTGAGAGGCTGCCTTTCATTGAGGGAGAATACTTGTGTGAGTGTTTAAAACTCTTTAAACACTCCTGTTCGTCAAAGCTTTGTCACCTCTGTTTATTATCAACACTAAAGGCTTGGTGTGAGCAATATGGGACAAACAGACTTGCGCTCATTTTCTTTAACTACTGTTGATGTATAATGATTACTTGCAATCAATGGACAAACCTAGTAAGTGGTGTACGAACTAAAAACAGAAACTCCTGATGGGGGAGGGGGGGGTTACTTCAGTCTGTGTACCTGTAGACCGCCAGACATGTCGCTGGGTGGTTGTACAGAGTGTCCAGGATCTGAGGGCTCAGCTCTCGCAGGTACTCGTGCAGATTCTTGCACTGCAGCTGGACGCGCAGCTTCATCGCCGGCCGTCGCAGAGGCTAGCCGGGATTCCTGCAGGGCAGCCTGTCCGTTGTCAGGCAGTCACCGCTATCCTCACACAGCAGCGCTTCATCTGCAAATGGTCACTCTTTAGCCCGTCCGAGGTAGACAGAAAACTGCGTTCTACCATAAAACAGTGGAGTGTTTTTTTTCTGGGTCGAATAACTCTTAGGAAGAAATCGTGAAGCCTGCTTGTGTCGTGGCTCTTGTTGATGACGTACGTTGTGACGTTACGACCAAAAAAAAAAGAAGCTTGACATCCGGAGCTGAGAAACTCGGACTGCGCATGGTCAGTGGGCGACAGGGGCTGAGATTGCTCAGGAGCTCTTGTTTAAACCCTGCCCGGGCTTTCGAGGAAGTGTGAGGAAACTAAGTTAATATGCGCGATGAAACTGAACACAAGCCTCAGACGTATTTAAGAAAAAAACACCTTTCCACTGGCAGCTGGTAGATTTTGAATTTTATTGATTATTCGGGTGAATCACTGAGAATGGCTGTAAAGGTTTTTTTTTGTCTGCTGTAAAGTCTGATACATTTATCTTGTTAAAGACACTCCTGATGTTATTTGTTTTTGACAAACCGGATAATGAAGCTTATTCATCTTAAAATATAATGTAACAAAATCGGTCTTTACCACAGCAAGTGTAAAATACTATTGTCAAAATGTATGATCTCATTGTCTGTACCGTTTATTAATCCGTCTCTTCGGGTCGCGGGAGGTGCTGGAGCCGAGCCCAGCTGTTTACAGGCGTCGGCAGGGTACACCCTGGACAGGTCGCCAGTCCATCACAGGGCAACACAGAGACAAACAATCATTCACACACCCATTCACACCTACGGACAATTTAGAATAACCAATTGACCTTATGTATGTTTTTGGACTGTGGGAGGAAGCTGGAGTACCCGGAGAGAATTGTCAAAATATGTTCATAGTTAAATAGAGAACTATATATATAAACTGTTTTTAATCCCTCTCCCCTTTTTTTTGGCTTTCTCACCTCCTTCTCCTTGTTTTAAATTTTTTGGTATTTTCTTAAACTTTTACATTTACTTTTTTTTCCTGACACAGAATTTCACTCCAGGTGTGAGCTTCAGCTCTTTCCTCCCAGAAACTTCATCAAAATCATCCAATGGACTCTGGGTCAAATATGGCGATAAAAACTTGACCTTGCTGACCAAATAGGTTTAATGTTGCATTATTTTTGACAAGCTCGGTGAAAGGAGAGACTTTTGTGTTCAGTTGCCCCCCCCCCCTTCAATTCAGAGGCAAAGTTTTTCGTTCTCTTCACAGTACTTGTGCCCGCTGAGTTCTGGCTTCAAGCAGCAACGCCCCGTGGCGAGCAACTGTTGTGATGAGTGGTACACCCCATGCTGTTGGGTCTACTCTTTAATAAAGTGGTGTGTACACAGACACTCACCTAAAGTGTACTATTTTTGACATCCCTCACCTGCTGGAACAAAGTCCCACTGGATGAGCTGGTGGAAACAGATCTGGAACTGACTGTGGTGCAGATGCACATTGTGTTACAAAGCACTTCTTTTGGTTCATGTGTTAGTTGCCAGTTGATTTAACTATTTCCTAAAACTGATTCAGCAGCGACAATATAAAACTTGCAATTTGATTACATGTCAGTGTGGTTTTTGATGCATCCAGAAAGAAAAAAGAAACTTTCAAAAACAATTTATTCAAAAAACTAATTGTAAAAGTACAATAAAATAAACAGTATAAGAAGGCCACTTCTTTGTTTTGCTTGGTGTGACTGAGTCTGACTGCAAAGACTTTGAGCAGTTTGTTGCGAGAGACTCAACTAATACAGCAAACCCTCCTCCATCTCCAGGCAGCAGGACCTGCTCCTGCTGGTTCCCTACTGGCTGAGGACAGACTAGACATTACGGAGACTCACAGCACAACATGTAGTTGAAGTTAGTATTTGTACAGAGTGTATCCAGAAAGGAAGAGTGTCGCTTTCCCACTGGAACTTCACATAAATCTACGGCAGCAGGTTTCAGAAAAAAAAGAGAATAAAGGCTGTGGTTTTCTCTTATGAATCCTCCTTTTCTTGAAACCTGTAACAACAAATTAACAAATGAAATGACTGAAAAATCAGCAAACCATCAGGGGAACAAAATGCAAAAACATATTTCTGATTACCTGCAGTGTATACAGGTGAAGAACACCGTCTGTCCTTCATCTGCAGACCTCATTTGCCTCGTGTGGTAAATCATCCCTTCTTTATTGCAACGAGAGCAGCGTCTGTCAATCTGGAGTCAGCGGATACGACAATGAGCGGAGTGTACGGCTGGTATCACTTTCACAGTCAGCAGTCAGCACACAACAGCTTCTCACCACAGGGCCCTTTAACTCAGAGTCCTCGTCAGCCTCCACAGCCATGGACGACTGCTCCACAGAGTTGAAGACAATGGTGGAGTTGATCTTCTGACCCGAAAACTCTGGTTGAAACAATGCAAAAGGCAGGCTGTTGTCAAGGCAACTTATTCCACTGCTGATGACAAAAAAACGGAACAAAAAACATTTTTTCCCCCAAAGAAAAGTAAAGAGTCTCTGCTTGTTTTTGGTCGTATCAGTAAATCACAAACTGTACATCTCATGTAATCTACAAGTCCCATTATGTAGCTGAAATATATCAAAAGTTATTTTGTTGCATTGCATGTGTGAGATTTTGCATGTCGCGATTTGCCAGGAGTCAAAAAATTGAATAAGATTTACAACTTGGGAAGATTTTTATTCCCTACATTCTCCAAATGTTCCTCAAGTCGTTTTGTGGACCCCAAATGTCTCGTTTTTTCTTGAGTACTGAAAGAACAAAATAACTCTTGAGTATAAATGTTTGTATACCCTACTCTCTTACACATTAAAGAATCACCTCTGTGTCCTCCATTATCAATGCATCTCATTGCCAATATGTCGCATAGCTCCGGTGAACTCGCTGCAGGGACGCGGGTGTAACTGAAAACGAACTGAGCGGATTGGAGCTGAGCCAGGCAAAGCTGTGCCAGGTCAGACTGATGAGGGACTGCTGGAAGCTGTCAGAAGTGTGTGTGAGCACGCTCCTTTCTCACCAGTGTAAACTTGTCACTCCGGGGGACTCTGACTATGTGTGTGTGTTATTCTGAATTCACACAACTTACCTGATACAGGAATGCGGAAGGAGCAGCGAGGGCAGCAGACAATGTCTGGCACACCTGGGAGAGGGAGGACGTTCCCACACTCAGGACAGAAGTTGTGACCACCCTCGAAACACGACATACCTGCACAAACAAAAGCAATGTTCTATAATAAGGCACAAAGGTACAGATGGACTGTAAGAATTTCTCTGGCCAATCAACACAAACGTGTTGTAAGTGGACTTCAGTTAGACATGAAATTTAGCTGCAACATATTTAGCCATCACCCACACTCAAACTGACTCGAATCAGTCAGCAGGTCACTTGCGTAGCAAGTCATTGTTCCACTTTGCTTTTAAAAAGCACTATTTCATTCACCCCCTCAGCACAGCACCTAATCCTATCTTCAGTCAACCTGCGACAACGTTAACACAAAATGCTCTCCCCACAGAGGCGACACAACGTTCAAGAAAAAAGAAGCTAGATGTGTTTCTGCAGCGATAGGTACTTGTCGGTGCTGAGCCACAACTTGGCACATCACCACCCTATCCGAAACAACCAGGCACACCCCAACAATGGAGGGCACAGAAGAGATGAGCAGTAGGTTCTATGTTGCCAAACTTGCCAACAGTGCAGTGCTGTGGTAAACCTGTGCCAGTGTGTTAGTCAAAGTGACTTCAAACTCAAATACATTTGTTTTTTCAGCTGAAAAGGTTGTTTTTCAGGTTTAATCACTCTTGGCCTCTGCCTAGAACCACTGTCGAGGACACAGAAGGAAAAAAGGTCACAAACCGGTCTTCAACCTTTCCTTTTCCAGCGTCTGATATGAAGTGATGTTTGCTAGTAACCAAAACATAAAGTGCCAATATTTCAGACCCTGTCAACCTGTCATAATACAACGTGTATGCTTCTGATTATAACCAATGGTGAAAATAACTCAAACATTTTGCTTCTTTTAAAAAGTATAAGCAAGTCACTTTGATGGCTGATCACCCCATGACTGTAACACAGCCAACTGAAAGGGACACATCAGTGAGGTGGGAACAAAGCACTCAATAGGTAAAGTTAATGACAGGGTGAGCGAAGCAAAGACATATTTCTCTTGTCAGACTCTTGAAGACGTCCTGACAAAGCACGTCAGTTTGGCCAGGGAGGACCAAGTGCGCTGTAAACCTAAAACCAGACACGAGGGTGAAACCAAAGTGAATACAACCATGGAAGCAAGAGCGCGACAACGACAGTGAACCATGAAGGATGCATGTCAGTACAGCGCGGGAGTAAAACCGACACACATGCTGTATTTACCTGTGAAGCGTGAAAAATCCCTTTCTTTTCCGTTATCCTCAATGAGAACAACAATGACACGGTTGGCGTCACAGGTTTTCCCTTTGGCATGTGCTCTGTTCAACTGTTGGGGTCCTCCACTGCTTGGTGTCGCACACTGCTACGTCACAGACAAAGCAGCCAATCAAGCCCCCAGGATGCGCCTCCAACGGAGAAGGAAAAAATACTCATACACAAATGTACGTCCACACACGTGGAGAGAGAGAGAGAGAGAGAGAGAGAGAGAGAGAGAGAGAGAGAGAGAGAGAGAGAGAGAGAGAGAGAGAGAGAGAGTCTGTGGCTGACAGGCTGACAGGCTGACAGGTGGGAGACGAGGTATTCCACGCCAGTTCAGGTGGAGGACGCATACAGCGTGGGGATAACCGCGTCCAAGGGTGGAAAATCGCGTACGGTAGATTTGGTGGCTGGACCTCCAGTGTTGGTCATCCAACGGAAAGTGCTAATTTGAGTGTGTTGGTTTCGAGGTGAGAAGTGACATACAGTGATTGTGCATAGGAATTCTCAGTTACTTTGTTAGAAGATTAATTGGCTCTTTGTAGTTGGTTTTTGATGTGTATTATTTGCAATGTTTGTATTTTTTTAGATGTGTTGTGGTCATTTTAGACATGCTTTACCTTCGCAGTGGGCACTGTGGTTGCTAATAGTGGTGTATTTCCTCCAAGGTTATGCTGTTATTTTCATTCTTATTGTTATTTAATAAAACATCTGGATTACAAAAGCCTCTGTTCCCTCCTCTTTATTGAAGGTCCGGCGAAGGGGCTTTGGTCTATTAACCCTGGGTGTTAATGGGTGGGTCTCTTCCCCATAAAAAGTGGCGTTTCTTTAAAATGAGTAATTTTACGACTACATGTGTACTTTATTAGTTCCATTATTTAATTTAATTTATGGAAAATTGATCCTGTGTGAGCTGAAGAATTCATGGTTTGTTTTCTTAAGGGTCAAATCTAGCTTCCCTGAAAAGTTCATTCAATTACCTTTAGGAATAAGAAAGTTACAGGCATTTCTTTAAAAAGGGATCACAATAACTGTGTGAAACTAAAGGGAAATTTTTACAATTTTTGTAACACACCTAAAGAATGTTTATATTTTGACGTCTCCAACGCCATCCTCATCGACAGTAAGTGACAGACATGAAGAGTGCTGAGAGAAATACGTTTTTTTTCGTTGGTTTTGTTCTTGAAGTTGTGATTCTTAGGTGTAATTTCTTGGTGGATTTTGCAGACTGAGTTTGTAATTCTGTCTGTGGGTGACCCCCCCCCCCAAAAAAAACAGCTAATGCCTTTTCCTGCGTCAATTCTAATCTAATCAACAGTAATAAAAAACAAAACAAAAACAAAACACTCCTGCTAAGACACAGCTGACAACCAATTCTATCGACCTCACCATTAAAGTAGTTTACTTCCTGCATTTTTGTGTCAGTCTTTGGAGAGACTCCATTCCTTTTTTAATCCTCAGTGTGCACAAGATGGGTGGACGGCGACATCCACACTGACCTCTTTCCAGTTGATTCAGTCGTGTGAGACAACAACAGCTTGAAATCTGCAGCTTGCACTTTCCAAACGATTCTGTCTGTAGTTTGTCTTCCTCGAGCCCCATCTGACCACCGTGAACACAGCCTTGAATGCTGGACTTTGGACAGTCACTTTGTCCCTCCCATATGAGCAGCTTCATGCTGGGTGTGGAGGATTTCCACCGCTGCTGTCAGTTCCTGCTGCAAGGCTCCGAGGAGCTGAGAGATGGATGGAGCTGGGAGTCGGTGCGGGTGAGGGGGACACCTCTCCTTACTTTCCCACCTTAGACCTGCTGTGGACTGATAATGGCCTGGTAGCGACGTGTGATCTGGACTCAGGGCACAGACGAGGGTTTCCTGAGGAAAACTGCTCTCAGGTCAGTTGCCGTCACCTCGAGATGGGAGCTGGAACAGGAAACAGAGGGACAACAGGTCAAACGTCCTTGTGGAATCAAGTCATATTTTTACTTGAAATGCTTTATTCACCAAGCCTGACTGGCTGAACATTATTGTCTCTTGATCCCTGCAGTTTCCTCTCCCAGCCACTACTGCTCCTGAAGGCAACGATGAGGACCTAGATAAAGAAGGTAATGAAGGTACCTGCACTGTGTCTCAGAGCAGTACCAGAGTGCTCCAGTTAGAATATCACATCCTGCACTCATGCAGCTACAGCACTCCTATGCTCTTCAGTCTGCACGCTGGGTCAGTGACTGCTGTCACACATGCACACGCACACACACACTGTTTTTTGAGAGTTCCAAGCTCAACCAAAGTTTTTGCTGCTTCTCCTGTGTATTGTGGCCCAGGAGGGGAGGAGCCTGTCGTTAGAGGCGGTGTGGAGCTCCGTCCATCCGATCGATCAGCACTGTCTCCTGGAGGGTCCTCTTAACACTATCACTCAGCAGGTACGCGCGGCCGTCTGCTTGAAAGTTATCGTCCCCCACGGGCATTAAGGCAGGGGTGTCAAACTCTGGTCCTGGAGGGCCGGCGTCCAAACACTTTTGGATGTTGCCCTGCGCCAACACACCTGCTTTAAACGAGTGTGTCGTCATCCTGCTCAGCAGAAGCCTGCTCCCGACCGTTGAATTGAATCGGGTGTTCGATTCCAGTGGGAGCTCTAGTTTGACCCCCCTGCTTTAAGGGAGACTGGTGTGGACTGTGTGTGTATATATGTGTAAGGAGCACCCCCTGCTGGCTCATCCGTTCTTCATACCCCACCCCTGCAGGATAGATGACTTCATGAGGCCAGTGCTGCAGGCAGAGCAGGATGGACATAGGTATGGTTGCCGCAGACACTTTGGTCAGGAGGGAGGACAAGCAGGACAAGTCAAGTGACGGGTTCATGTTTTGATGTTATGTGTGTTCTGTTGACAATGATTTGCTACTCTGGTGACTGAAAACTTTCCACAGAGGACTAATTTCCTGCGACAGCTCTTGAAACTGTTTCATGAGTTCCTATTTGAAACTGGCGTGAAGTTGAACTCTTGACTTGTTTTTGCGCAGGCCAGTGAACTCCGTGTTGTCCTGGCTCAGCATTGTGGGTCCTATGGTGGGTCTGGAGGTCTCTCTGAAGTAATCCACCCTACAGCACCCTCAGACCCCCTGAGTGGCGACAGGTCGGGCTGAAGCTGCAGCCGCTGTGCAAGGCTCTGTTCCCTGCGTGTGGCGTGAATGAGAAGTGAGGCGTGAAGGCCAAGTCCAAAAGTGTGTTGGTCCAGGAAGTCTCTGGGTAACCACAGGGTCTGTTTTTGCACTGAATTGTTGAGGGAAACCAGAGCTGAAGTTGCAGCAGCTGAGTGAAAGTCACTGACATCAAACTGGGACCCCCTCTGGTTGGGATCAACACTCATGATGACTTGTGTGTCAATCGACCACGAGATAGCAGTAGGAGCCTCGTACACATGCAGGTGTTCCTTGGACCCTTCCTGTCTGCTCAGCAGGATTCAGGTCAGAAGACAGACTTTTAATCTGCTTTACGTTTGCACTGAAGCACAAAAATACATGATAAGATCAGGAAATAAATAATAAAGTAAATCATGAAATTTGGGACATAATGACTGTGTATATGTGTGTGTGTGTGTGTGTGTGTGTGCGCACACACAGTAGGTCTGTGCTGGACATGGCACTGTGGAGTCCCAGCAGGCTGACATCTGACGGCGGCGCCATCTTGATGCGGTCGACCTTTAAGCTTCACTGTGGATTACAATGCAAGCTTTCGGAAATAAACATCTATGCCTCTTGATTATTTTGTAATTTAAGTTGTACCGGGATAGTTATTACCACACAATACTTATGATTTATAGACCTGGGTTACATTTCTGCAAGAAGTATGTTTTTCTTCTGTAATGCCCATCGGAAGGCATACTTTATCATGGGGAATTTTAACATTCCTGTCAGCCTATTTATGAATTTCACTTTTCATGGCCACAAGATTAGGCCTATGAAATATAAATATAGTTTGTCAGTAGACTAAGGACACTATCAATTTTAAA
>JASSRZ010009083.1:13282-27993 GCA_032164315.1 Malacoctenus gilli | reverse complement strand
CCAACATCCAACATATTAATCGTAACATCCAAAATCTGAGTCGGTGGTAACATCCAACATCTGAAACAGTTGGAACATCCAACACGTGAATCAGTCATAACATCCAACATATCAGTCGTAGCACCCGACATATCAGTCGTAACATCCAGCATCTGAATCAGTCGCAACATCCAACATGAATCAGACGCAACATCCAACATGAATCAGACGCAACATCCAACATAGGGATCAGTCGTAACATCCAACATCTGAATCAATCGTAACATCCAACATATTAATTGTAACATCCAATATCTGAATCAGTCATCCAACATGAATCAGAACAATTGCAGCGCCGCATGACATGACTCAGGAAGAGTCAACGTGATGTAGAGAAACGCTTCACGCCGGGTCACTTTCAAAGCTCCAGCGTCAGCTCAGTAACGCCGAAAGCGCCGAGCCGGAGAAACGGCGGGCACGCGGCTTGCAGCGATGTTGCGTCATGTGCCAATGATGCCAGATAACCAGGAAATGAAGTGAAACACGGAGAGGAAACGAAGCGACGGCGCGGACGGATCGCTTGTCTCTCCGAAAAAGCAGCACCAGTGTCGAGACGGTGGCCAGAACGCCGCCGTTTACCCGAGACGCAACACGCAGCGGTCCAGGCGCTCGAAACAGATGGAGAAGAGCACAAACACACATACACACACACACACTCACTCACACACACACACACACACAGTGGGCTAAAGACAGCAGCCCAGGCCGAAGGCACAGCGTCTCTGGGGGGGGCCCTGTGTTTCATCCCGAGCAGACTCGATGGCATGCGGTGCCGTCGATGTATCGAGCGCTAATTTTCGAGGTGACTAATGATGTCAGACCTTTGTCTTTTTTCTCTTAATTAACTCGTGTAGCGTCTAATTGTAGACGTGCGTCATCTCGCGGCAATTACATCAGCCGTGTAACCTGCGATTACCCGCCGCAGCGGCGAGGCGCCCCGCTGCGACGCGCACAAGTCCACGGGTTCGCAGAAACAAGACGTGCGGTAAATAAACAGAAATTTACGCGTGCGTAAAAACCAAGCAGGAGTTTGTACTTTGTCAGCACTGCGAGGCGATCGCAGCGCCTTCTTTCGTTAACTCTCAGACGTACAGAAAAGAGAAAGCGTTTAATATTCGAAGTATGCGATTACACGCTTCAAATGTGCCAAAAAAGCTGAAAAAATCTCTCAAACACTGAAAGAAAAGGATGTAAAATAACTCCCATGTTGCCCGTGGGTGAGTGTAGGATTGGTGGGGGTCTCGGAGCAACGACCAGCTCGACTCCATCCAACATTTATCGAATCTCTGTCCCCCCCCCTCCAGAACGGCGCGTTGGTAGTCGAGGCACACGCAGACGAGAAGGAGCGCGATGGCGAGGACGACGCGCCTTCAATCTGACAAATAACCCCAGATTCACGGCTGCAGCCGCACAGCGGCACGCTTTAATACCTGCAGCGGCGCACACACACACACACCGCATTTATTATTTAAAGTTCATAGTTTATGGCCCATTTTGTGTGCCCCCCCCCCTCCGCATGCTCCGTCTTACATTTCCTCCTGCATTCAGCTCCTGACGTCCCTCCTCTTCCTGGTCGTGTTTCTAAACCAAATTCATGCAAAAAACAACCACGTTTTTGCACAACAGGAAGACTGAAAGCCTTTCGATTTACAAAAAAAACCAAACCCCTTCGCTTTATCTCACCGTATAAATGCCCAACATTTAGTTATGGGACAGTTTCTGACCAATATTGGATGGTTTCACTTGAAAAAACAGGTCGATTCCTTGAAAGAACAAGAGAACAACGTTGAAGCGACGACCAGAGGCCGTGAAATCGCCGTTTTTGCAGTGTGTCGTGTCATCAGGACGGTTCACGCAGTACAGATGCGACCTGGTCACAGAGCGACGCAGGTTGAGTGAAGTCTGATGTGCAGCGTGAAGGGAAGACAACAGAGGACTCTGAAGCAGCTCCAGGCTGAGCCGTTCGCCGCACGCTAAAGCGATTAAGCCTCCGCGGGCGAAAGGCAAAAAGAAGAGACGGCCGACGACAGAAGACGACAGCAAGAAGTCACGACGGGCGTTCGCGGGAAATCCGGACGGCAGCGCCTCGATCTTGCCGCGCTGCGCCGAAGGAGGCGATCAAAACTGTGGCTTTCGTCGCGAATGTAATGAAAAGAACCACCGTTAACACACAGGAGTGTGTGAACACACTGCGATGGAGCGCCAGAAAATGGACGCGTGAGATGCTTCGACGGCGAAAAGGCGCCAAAAAAAACGCTTGAAGTCAAGAAAAACTCAAAATTTACGAAAAAACAATGATTATCTGAACATTTGCTGAACGTGATGGAATATTTGCGTCACCAATAACTCAGAGAAACTGTTTGTGGCAAGTTTAGCGATGTAAATATTGCATATGTCGGCCCTTATGTGACGGTCTCTCTTGAGCCCCCCCCCTCACTCGCCATCTGGCCCCCTTTATAATTCCAGCTGGCTTCGAGTGTGTGAGGCAGGTTGCTGTCGATGCCGCACGGGATTGCACGCAAAAGGCTCACACACACGAGCACGCACGGTATAGGTAACAAGAAAGAGCTCTCTGGTAAGCTTTAGTCGAACTGCTGCGCCGCCCCCCCCCCCCGATCCCCCCCCATCCGCCAGCCCGCTTTAAGCAGCGGCCGGTGGGAGAAGCTGCAGACTGAGCTCACGTCGACTGACAGCACGATGAGGCCAAACATGGGAATCGTCAATATTCACAGAAAACGTCTAAATGAATGTTAAACAGAGGAGAGGGAGAGAGGGAGAGAGAGAGAGAGAGAGAGAGAGAGAGAGGAAGCGAGGGGGAGGGAAAGAGAGAGGAAAAGAGAGGGGGGGAGAGAGAGACAGAAAGCGAAAGAGAGTGAGAGAGAGTGAGCGAACGAGCGAGTGAGAGAGAGTGAGAGAGAGTGAGAGCGAGAGAGGCGCCTCGTGTATCACGTGAAACGCCTGTTTGCACAACAGACAAAAGGTGACGGGTTATTATTCCCTCAACGCAAATCTGACAGGAAATCTGAATTATAAACATCCACATTTGAAGGTCGGAGTTAAATAATTGGTGAGCGAGACAAAACGCTCTGCGGGTGTAATTTGAAAGAGAGGCAAATCTGATGGTGCGCTTTTGTATCTGAAGCCACGACAGGAGGGATAAATAAATAAATTACCAGGCGGCGCGTGAAATTATGCCAGATGATCCGTCTGTCTGGTGAAAACGTAAGAAGGAGACAGTCGGGACGGTCCGGAGCGACTTTTCTTTGAGATATCGTCAGTCTCTTCAGGTACATCCAGAAAGTCTGACCCAAGTCAAATCCGTTTCATTTATACCGACGATAAACGGCTTATTTTATTGTTTTAATTTACGTGTTTTTCTTTGAAGGAATCAATTAATTCAACATGAAAAATGTTGACGTATTTTTCACACTATAAGACTCGACTAAAAGCCTTTTATTTCCTCAAAAACCAACAGTGCGCCTTATAGTGCGGAAAATACGGTATATTATTGAAATTATAACAAGTAAAAACAAACTTATACCTTTGAAACTGACAGTGCACAGATGAAGCTGAATACTCGGGCCTACTGCAGTACTTGATTACCATCTGCTATCAAGTTGGTACTTGGAGTGCAAGGTACTTTCTCAGGTGGTAAAAAGTTTGAGAACAGCTGCTCACAGAAAACTGCTTGGTGCTTTTATTTTGAAGGCTTCTGCCAGTGATGGAGGAGCGAGTCTATAACGTGGCTTCACTGGAAATGTTTTAGGCAATAATAGATCAAATATCTCTCCAAATACGGGTTCGTTCTGAGATTCCACATCGCTTCCCAGCTGCGATTTCACTCACGGAGCGAACGGACGCACACGCGGACACACAAACGCCTCCGGAGTCGCTCAGTCGGACTTTAGAAAAACCTCCCATCACTTGACTCCTCTTCCTGGCTTGTTAAGCTGAATTGGCTGTCAGTGTGGGCAGCGCCGCGCCGGCAGATATAGAGACAGATAACCGAGCGCCGGAGCGAGCCGGAGGTCACAAAGCGGCGAGGGAACTTCTGGAAATTGAAGCGGCGCTTCGCTCCCATCAAAGAGCAATCTGCTCCCTTCCTTTTCTTATCGACTGGCCCCCGCGTCCGCCGTCGGATCCGGGGGGAAGCGTCCGTTTAGAGCGCCGAGGGTCGACGGTCCCTCTCGCCGACGGGGACGCAGCGTCTGCACCACGGGGGGGGGGGGGGGAGGGTCCCGTGGACGAGACAAGGGGACACAAAACGAGCTGAAAGAGACAGGACTCTCCGCAGCACTTGCAGCTGCCGACCACTAGATGGCAGCGCGTCATCAGGCGCCTCCTGGGTTGTTTTTCTTGATGCTGCTGGCGAGTCCTCAGCGCTTGTTGTGAGGACCACATGTGACAGACCACGCGGGTAAATACCGCACGCCTAATTGAACGCCGCTTCAGCGGCGTGCGTGCGAGCGGAATCACAACAAGCGATGCCGGGAGAGAGACAGAAAAAACATCACGTCCGCGTCGACGCCTCTCCGTCACGTTACGAAACGCACCGCTTGAACTTTTTGTTCCACAGAAACATTTTCACAGCCGTCCTGTCATCCTGTCAACAGCTGGAAAACTGGCCGACCTCCGGATAGGAGGTGAAAGGTTTTGTCCCCCCTTCCCCTCCGTGTCACGATGCAGCACGGCCCCTCCGTCGCGTCGCTGGCGAGAGAGGCCGCAGTGCTGTGCAAAGGCTTCCTTCTGTCACTGGCTTGGCGGCGAGCCGCGGCGACTTCAGAGGCGCGAGACAGACGAGCTTTTCAGCGCCGGCCAAACAAAGAGCTGTCTCTCCGCTCTCTGAAGTCAGGACAGGGACGTCACTTGACAACCCCCCCCCCACCACCACCACCACCACCAGGACTCAGCTGAGGCGCCTCCACCGCACAGGTTCCCACCGTTTCCCTGCTCACTTCTGCCGCCGGCGTTCTCGCGTTTCTGATCATCTTCGGCAGAGGAAGACGTCCTGAAGCAGAGGTGACAAACACCCCTCCCTGAGATTGACAATTTTCAACGAAGCGAGCTGTAATACCCAAAACTGAACAGCAGGTGGCAGCGATACTGTCGCACAACAGTTCAGCGAATGCTGGCTACTTTTTCGAGCAAATAAGTATCGAAGTAGCTTGAATGTCGACGTTTTCAGAACACATTTGTCATTTTTTGCTCTTGAACCAAAACAAAAAATAAAAAATTCATATTTGAAGCTTTTTAGACAAAAATCCCAGTTCGAAAAGCCCATCCAGTAACTGTTTTAAGAATTTAATTAAATATTTATTATTATATTTTGTATTATTTTATATTGTATGATATATTTTGTTATTTATTATTAATTTATTTACTATTTATATTATTTATTTATTTACAATATATTTATTATTATTATTATTTAAGTATACTATTTATTTAATATTCTAATATATTGTTATTTATATTATTTTATATTATCATATTATATATATTTTATTATATTATTTTACATTATATTTATTATTATTATTTATTATATTATTTAGTTTAAGAATTTGTTCGACGTTGCTGTGAAACGCCTCAACACTGTCGTCGCTCTTCTCTGCCTCCTAATGTTCACGATGACTCCGTTCTCTTTTTACAGAGTCGAGTCCAGGTTCCTTCTCCCTTTTGCTCGTCGCCTCGTCCCGGCGGCCGCTCGGCTCGCGTCGGACCCCATTATGCTCCAAATCCTGGTATAAATACTTGATCCTCCTCATAATTCTCTTGACTCACCGCGCAGAAGCAGGAAAATCATGAATTTAAAGTAAAAGGCCAATTACGGGGTGATTTAGTATTTATTATTCCACCAATCTAATCCCTCCGTCATCAGCAGTTTATCATCCTCCCCTCTCAGACGCAGGAACCCCCCCTCCACCCCCCCCCCACACTGTTAATATCTGACAGCACATTCGAGGACAGATCCTTCCTCTCCAGTGATCTCGCTCTCCAGCCTTATTTCCTCTTCACCTTACCCCTGCGTCCCCCCTCCTCCCCCTCTTCCCCCCTCCTCCTCCAGCGCCTTGGAATTGCAAAACGCCTCGGAGAGACGGATCTGAAACGGTCGGAGGCCCCTTTTTTTTGTTTGCGTGGAGCTGATGAGGGGATAAGCGGCGCGATGGAGTCGCGGCGTGCCACTAATCTCTCGCTATATCTAATTTACCGGCGAGTTAAAGTGCTGATGGGTAGGAAAAAAGAGGGGGGGAGGAGGGGGGGGGGTGCCGATACATCATCTCCTCCAGGTGCGCCTCTTCGTATCACCTTAAGCCTGTTGTTTTTTCTCCCCCCCTCGTGGTGTCACACATGATTTCGTCCGGAGATGCAACACCTGCGCTCTGTCACCAGGCGTCCCGGCGCCTTCGCGAGGAGACGCGGCGGTGGCGGCGGCTGATTCGTCGCATCTACCCGGCCTCGACGGACACACAAACACACGCGCAGGTATAATGAAGCTGCTTTTTCAAGCGCGCACTTTTACAGATTGCCACCCCCCCCTCCTCCTCCACCTGTGCAGATGGAAGGGGGGGGGGTTAAGAAAAAGGAAAATCAATATTTTACAAGAGTGGTGTGTCTTTAGCCGCGAGCGTATAATAGACAATGTCACGGCGAATCGCTGACGGTGGTCGGCGAGCTGATGTCTGATTACGGATTCCGGGATTTGAGGCCGCAGCTGCGCGCGAGCGCGCGACGTGTGTTTGGGAACACGGCGACTCGCGACTGTCAAGGTAATTGCGTGCTTTCACGGTGAAGAACAGAACGAGCCGAGTGGGAACGCGGCCGCAAAACACGTCGGCTGACGCCTTGACGAACAAAGTCACATGGGGAGGATTTTTTCTTTTACCCCCCCCCCCTCCTCGTTTGTGGCTCCGTTTCCTGTTTCCAGGACTTTTTTCTTTTTTTTCCCCGGGAAACGGAGCGAAAACACAAACCTTTCCTGTTCGCAGCGACAGGACGGGAGTAAATTACCACATCTGAGAAGCTGTCGCGCTCCCCGAGTTCGGAGCGCTTGATGGACTGCTTGTCAAAACATCGTTAACAACCTGCTGCAATTTGTCAAAAAAAACCCAACAAAGTTGGTAAAAAAGCAGCGACTATAAAAAGAAAACGAGGACACGTTTGGTTGCAGCGTTACGTCTCCGTTCACCCATTCATCTGGCAGGTGGACGCACACTCACTCACACTTTTGGACACTTTAGAGACGCAGAATGTCCCGTATGTCCCGCCTGAGGGAGGAAACAGAGGGACTCGTGCATAAACATGCAAAGTGCAAACAGAGAGACCCCCGAATTCGAATCCAGGACCTCGGCGCCACCACGCAGCATCGGCTGAATCTCCGAACCGTCCTTGCCGACGCGCAACCGCAAGAATCGCCGCCGCCCTTTATCGGACCGCGCTGCACGATGTAATGACAGCACGCACTCGCGAAACAAACCCGTGCGCTCGTGCGTTTGCGCTCAAACGAAGCTCGAAGTCGAGAGAAGCGGAAAAATCGTTCTTTTCGCTTTCCACACGGGAGCCACACGGACCCCCGCACGCGCCACGTGTTTTCCCGGCGCTCCCCGCGAGCCGCAGCCTGTAATTAACTCCGGGAGAATGTGATGACGAAAGACACAAGCTGGGAACTTCAAAGGACGGGCCGAGAGCTTTTCCGGAGAGTTCCGACGCGGCGGCGGTGGCGGCGGCGGTGCGGCCTTCTTGTTTCACGGGGCCCGTAAAATCGCGGCGCCGCGGTGATTTCCCATCTGGTGGAAATCCGAAACCTTTGCAGAAACCAGCGGCAGTAAATTAAAAAGCGCCAATAAAGAATGAATTCATCCAAGCGGCGGGATTTTATGTGGAGCGGACGACGCTTTGACGGCCGCTCTTTCTCCGAACCCGACGCTCGCTCTTGGAAACAACCGCTCGCTCATTTACAAATGACTGTTTGCCGGGACGTACGATAAAGGTTTACTGTGTCGTTAAGCTCCTTCGCAGGGGAGGGAACGCGGCAGCCAAATGCCGGCGCTTCGCAGAAACCTACAACGGAGGATTTGCCGTCCGACCGCCGCGCTCACTCCCACGGCGGGATCGCAGCGGAGCCGCCCCGCTGCCCCCAGGAAGACGGACCGTTGCCGGGGAATCAATAAGGCTCCTGTGGCGGAATGATTATCGGCCCCGGAGATAATCACAGGTTGTGCTCCGAGGTAATCATTCAACATAATGATGATTGTAAAGCTCGTTGGATTATTTATACATGAAACGGAGCTCCGGGTTCAGATCGGGGGGACGGGGGGACGGAGAGCAGAACCAGGAATAGAAACGAGGGCGCGCAATAACGGCGGCTCTTTACGACTCTTTTCCGAGGACGTAAACGCCGGCGGGAGGATTGATGCTCCGGTCCGCAAATCCCTCGAAACCTGCGTCCATTGGAAAGCGAGTCGGATCTGACGAGACGGACGTCGGGATGAAAGATGACGTCGAGGTGGGAGAGAGGGCGAGAAGAGAAGAAGAATCAGAAAGGAAGGCGTGAAGCGAGGAGGAGGAAGGAGAGCATCCTGGGTATTTAAAAGCCTTCCCTCCGCCTAAAGCTGGGCTTGACGGGAGCGCGGCGGTCTTAACTCCGGACGGCGACTGAACCGGAATGCAGCTGCAGGCGACGCACGCAGCAGCTCCCGCACATGCAACACTCCAAAAACAGCCCAAAACGCCGCTTTCGTTCACGTGTTTTTTACGAGTTGGAAGCCCACGAGGGGCGTTTTTTCCCTTCCTTTCCCTTCCATGTTATGATTTTGGTCCTCAAGCTTTCGGTGCGTCACTTTCGTGCCACCTTCTTTCAAGTTGCTGCCGCACGCCTTCAGATAAACTCAGAGTCTTTTCCCTCCACCGAGCGTTGAGAGCAATTACACTGCCTCACAATAAGCCGCAGTCCTGCATCCCTATTGGACCGGTCGAGTGCTCCAGTTTCGCTCCCTCAATCTGACATAAACACACTTCCTGCTTTCACCTCGAAAACACACACACACACACACACACACGCACGAACACACACACATCTCGGACAGACAATATGAGCAGGGGAGGGAGTGGAGATGAAACACGTCGTCACAATAGACTCCGTCGTAAAAGGTAGGAGAGGACAAAAAGACGTGACGTGAAAGGAGAGGAGAAAAGCGCGGACGAGGGGGAGGAAGGAGGCGAAGGAGCGCCGAATGCAGACTTCATAGTAAGCGGCGGCAGTGGCGGCGGCGGCGACGTGACGCTCGGTAAGTAGGACACGTCGCCGCCGAAAGAACGGCGCGAGGCAGGTCGGCTCAGATAAGCCCGGCGTCTCCGGGTCGCGGCCAACCCAGACAGAGTTCAGCTCTTTATCACGCAACTCATGGAGACAAACGGCGACGCCACTCGAAGCATCTCAACGCCGGCCGATCAATCTCCGAGACGAGTCGGCCGTCGCGCCGACGGAGTCCAGACCCTCCTTTACTGATCGCTTATTGGAATAACAAACGACGCGTCATAGTCCGGCCGCCAGACCAAAGTCTGGATGGTTCCAGTGCTACATTAAAAGATTGCCTTCGATTTGTCCTAACACTATACTATTACTACTACTACTACAACTACTACTACTAATAATAATAATAATACAATTTGGACAGTGGAGGGCATGTTCAACCTGTGCTTGAAAGGGAAAGAGGAGTGAGTCAGAAAGTCCGTCAGTAAGTGAGTGAGTTTAGTGAGTGAGTCAATCATGATTCAGTAGGAGAGTCAGTGGGAGAGTCAGTGGGAGAGTCAGTGGGAGAGTGAGTCAGGGATGAGTCGGTAGGAGAGTGAGTGAGCGAGTGAGAGAGTGGTTGAGAGACAGTCAGTCAGTCAGTCACTGGAGAGAGGATAGTCAGTGATTGAGTCAGTAAGTGAGTCAATGAAGGCCTCAGTGAGTGAGTGAGTGAGTGAGTGAGTGAGGGAGTCAGTCAATCATGATTGGATAAGTCAGTATTCAAGTCAATAAGTGAGTCAGTGAATGATTCAGTGCCTGAGTTTATTGAGCGAGGGACCAAATGAGTAAGCGAGTCAGCAAATGTCAGTGACTAACTGACTCACTGACGGACTCACTTACCCGCTGACTCATTAACTTAGACTGCACTCACTCAGAGTCAGTTGATGGTTCATCGGATTCAATCGTCCGACAATTGGAGTGAATTTCATGTCACAATTTCTGTATTTTACGAAAACAAGAAAAATGGCCTCTTGCCATTTTCACCCTCCGAGCAAAACTCGTTCGGATTTGTGAGTGAACGTTTTGGCTTCCAAATTTCTCTTGATTGTCTCACTTTCTGATTGCAGACGATGTTCAAAACGCGCAAAGCTTCTCTGCTGCACTTCGCTCGGGGTTCAAATTGAATTCAGCACGACTGAGTCGCTGCAGCGCAACCGTTTTCAGCGCTTTTACTCACTTTGGCAGTGGAGACGTTTTCCCCGCTAATGACAGTCAATAAATCCAATTTACAATTCCGAAAAAAAGCAATTCAACTGCTTCCATTTCGTGAATTCACTCTTCATTTTTTACAACATTTGGCTCTTTTATTGGCTCTGTGTTTCCTTTCCTTCTCCCTCTACGCTCGGGGACTCAGGTTTTTCAAGGGGGGGGGGCATTAAACACCTCGAGGAGCCGGTTCGTACACACCTGACGTGTTTCGCTCCGACAGAGGTCAGGTAATCTCCCACCTTTATTCTGGTTCAGGCGTTCGATTGCACCGCCGTGGCATCATCACACCCGGCGATTCAGCTGGGCGACCACGCCGGCGAGGACTCGTGGGCGTGAAACCGCCGAGTCGGTGTAAATAAAACATTTCGGAGGAGGCCGAAGAGGATGAGTTGAAGGAATTTATTTTATATATATTTTTCGGATAAATCTCCTCACTAAAGGTCGAAGTCGGCATTAAAAAAGTTTAGGTCCGTTCTTATAGGAAGGTGTCGTGATTAAAATCACTTCCTGGTCGCGTTTGTTTTGCTACCATTCCGTTTCTTCTGACTGAAGAGTCCTCGTCCGTCGGAATTCAAACGTCACCTTGGGCTCGCAGGGCTCAATCAAAGCCTTTATTGGAAACAAAACTTAAGCTCCAGTTTGAGTGAATCGCTTCTTTTTGTAAACAGGTTAAATTCGTCCGACGGAGGCGAAAGCGAGGCTGCCGTCACGGAAAAAAGCGCGGCCCTGAGTCGCTGCTTCCTGCCACAAAAACGGCAGGATGAAAAACGTGCTTACAGACGTGAAACAACAGCGTTTGATGCTGTAATGAGGACGTTACCTTGTGTAAACAGACGGATATCGAGGAGGTTCTGTAGCCTGGATCACGGCCGTCAAACTCAGAAGAGCTCGCCGGCAAATTACAGCTACATCCAATGTCAACGAGGTAAGAACAGCTTTGTTTTCGCACATTTACCTTCAATCGATGTGAATTTCAAAACTTCCCAGCAAAGAACGAGAACTATGCTGTGAAAACACTCACATTTAATCACTTTTTATACCTTCTTGCGAGCCGTAAAGCACCTAGCAGTCACTGATCGCCTGGTTGACGGGATCGTCACCACCTATTGGCCATTTCTGGTATTACCATCATCACAAACTGACCAAAAAAGGTGCAATCGGCAGAAGGCGAACTGGGGCTCAAAGACTTTGCAAGATAAACCCGGCGACACATCGCGCAGGTCAATGAAATCAGTCGCGTTTAAATCAGAAGATGAAAAGCGAGGGTTTTATCGGTGGAGCTCACGGTTTCGGACCCAAACAAGTCAATCCGACCCATTTGTCTGCTCGATATGAGCGAATATATCACAGAGACAAAAGACTATTGAGCTCCAAATGGGAAGATTGTTGCTGCACGCAGGTGAAACCGGCGATAAAACAATTGCAGAGTTATTGTTGTTTTCGCTTCTCCTAGTTTCATTGTTTAGAGGAACAAACCAGAGCTCCAACACACACACACACTGAGGCGGAGCAAACAAATGACTACATCAAACCCGGAATATCACCTGTATGGATCTATTGCTGCTTAAACGCGACGACTGCGTGTAATTGCTTTCGTTGCAGCAGGCGGGGAAGAAACAGCGGCTCCAAACCGACTCGAACGAACTTCGGAACGGCGGCCCGGCTCGCTCCGGATTTGATTGGTCCTCCCTCCCCCGAGACCGGCATCAAGCCTGTTGGGGGAGGGGGGGGGGAACGTCGGCGTTAATTCTTGCTGCCTTCTTCAGCTCGGCCTCCAAACTTTGCAGGAGATCAGAGAAACTTTGCAGCATCAAACAGACGCATTACAGGATGGAAAACGTCGCGACAACACACACACCCACACACACACACACACACACCTCCCATGATGAGAATGTTCGGCAACATTTTCCATTATGCTCACGAAAAAACAAGCGATTAAACACACCCGAGGGCACGGCGGAGCGGAGCGCGCCGGGAAGCGGCTCAGTAATTAATATTTCACTGCCTGACTCCTCGGCACAAACGCAGGGGCTGAAAATGCGGTGACGGAGATCGATCCTTCACCCGCCGAGGCTCAAACCGGGAACGATCAGCCAACGGTTCCTCCACGGCGGCGCGACTTCCTGGTTTTGAAACGACGGCTTAAAAAAACAAAACACGGAGGACGAAGCAAAGTCTTCCCAAAGAAATCTTTCGTCCCAGAAAGAAACTTTCTTCAACATTTCACGCGCGAGCGCGTCGGCGAGCAGGATTTCCAGAGCTTGAATTGAAACTGGAGCGTGCGTTCAGTGGTTTCAGCCCACTCGCACTCGATACGTCCGCCAAACTTTCCCCCAAACACAGAAAATGTGACGAAACTGTCAGCAAAAAGAACAGCAAAACATCACACAGCAGACGAGATGACCGAGACGAGTTGACGTTTGGAAACCAACGACGCCTCGAGTGAGTCTCGATCTCACATATTTGGCGGCGTGTCGCTCTGTCGTCAATTAGCACGCGGATAATTGCATCCGTGCCACAAACAGACACGCTGCGGTGGAGAACAATCAGGCGCTGATCACAGCCATCGTCTTGTTTACAGTCATGATCCATTTAACCTATTAGCTCTCAGCTGCGCTGGAAAATTACCGAGCGAGCAACGATGACGGCCGAGGAGGGGCCGAGACGGAGCCAACGGATCGGGAGAAGGGCGCGAGATGACGGCGGCATTAATCAGGCCGAAAGAGCCGACGCGACGTTCCGAGGGTCTAAAAACAACCCGCAGATGCTGCGACTCATCAGAAACCTCTGAGCTCTGCTCTTTAAAAATAGAGCGCGCTTCCGCCATGCAACGGGGTTTATTTTTGGGCTGCACACGCGCCAAAAGTGGGCTATGGATTAGGCGCGCACGCTGCTTTTTGATGATGAGGCACGCGGCGCTGCGAGGCGTCTCTCAGACTCTCTCAAAAGCCTTTTGAAGCCCCCCCCCCCTTCCCCCTCCCCCGCCTCCGCCGCCACCGACCCCACCGATGCGACCTCTCTCTAATGGCTGAGCGACAGCGACGGCTGGGATCATATTTCATTAAAGCTCGCGACTAATGATCCGCTCCGCTCGGTCCGAGCCGCTGCTCGGGGGAAAAAAAAACAAACTAAAACAACACTGCAGCACTCCGAAGTGCTGCGTCACGAGAGCAGCTGCGAGCCGCGAAGGGCCGGACGCAGCAGATCGCGCCACCGCCGAGCTGTCGCGACCGATTCATCGCCCCCCCCCCCCCGCCGTGACCTGCGGCGACCGGAGAAACAGAAAGGGGGCGCTGCGCCGGGAGATGCGCGGCAGCATCAGGACCGACTCAGGAAGACGGAAGGGAGGTCTTACTGTACCCGAAGGACGCCGACTTCCACTTGCGGCAGGGGGCGACTCTCCGGCAGCCGTCGGACGCCGCGCGCCCGGGGTCACCCGTCACCTCCACCGGCAACGACGCATGTCTCCTGTGAAGACGGCAAAACTGAGTCAACAGGCGCAAGGCGATGGGAAATCTTCTCGGCAGCGACGCAAAGTTACTTCTGCGACGGATACAACAGAAAACGTTACTCTTCTCAATCATCGTCCAGGAGGAAGTTTTACGAAACACCACGTTGGTCAGAATAACAAAGGATTCACTCAAGTTAGGTCAGTCAGGGGGAGGAAGATGCTCTAAAACTGGCCGCTCCAGAGGCTCTAATCCAGGGCCCACAAGCTCAAAAATGACAAATAGGAGCTTATTTAACTTTTGTTTTGAGTTTATTTATTGGAGATTACACAGTTTTTAGTCAGAGTAGAAAAAAGTGACATCAAATTGAACAGCAGGGGGCAGCAACACGATTGGACAGTCAACAAAAGCTGCAACAGTAGTTGTTCGAATGCGATCATAACAGACGTAATCTCATGTTTTTATCCCTCGACAGAACACGGCGTTGAACTTGTTCTTTAAAGGCTATGAATTAAACTGTGAAATTAAACTTGACACAACGAGTTGATGGAAAATCTTCACGTGGCAACGATGCAAAATTACTTTTTAATAAAGACAAGTTGCAAAGTACACAACTGGAAAAGTTACTCTTGCACAAATCGGAAGATTTTACAAAACGAAGGATTCACTGAAGCTACATGAGTCAGGGGGAGGAAGATGCTCTAAAACTGGTCGCT